>CM035803.1:34903813-35153813 GCA_020466265.1 Siphamia tubifer | reverse complement strand
GAGGTTTCATTCGTCATCAGAGAAATACAGCTGCTCCAATCCGCTTATCAATGTGTGTCTCAGTCATGTTTCCATGGAAACTGTGTTTACTGCCCCACAGTGTTCTAAAAATGGTTCCCAAGTGATAACAGCGCCAGATTTGTGAAAGCAGTGCAAAGATGTGATGGACTATGACAATGACTGACATTGTACCAGGTGAATTAATGAATCTAAAGACATGGAACACTGTTTGTTATGAATGAACCAAATCCAACGCTTCTTATTTTATTATGTTTTAACACTAGATGCCAAATAATTTCATTACACCTACTGATTATTTTGATCATTGTAAAATTTGGAATTAAATTTGATGATGTCCCCTCCCTTTTCTCCTCTTCTTCCGTCTGTCTCTTCCTTCTAACTGCTCTCCATAAGTCTCTCAGACAGCCCTGGACTGGTACTGAATACGTTCAGCTGATGAGGACAATTTAGATAGTGGCAAATTGGAAATTGGAGTTGACCTTGTGGCAAACTACGCTCATGTGAAGTCCAAATAGTGGATTTAAAAGGGCTAACCAATGTCATTATTTCTCTTTCTTCTCTAATTATGGGGATTTTTGCAGGCAGATTACTGAAGCCTGGATACCTCTGGATACTTCTTAATACTTCTTCAAACATGTCAATTATTCTTTGTCTGCTTTAACTTTAGTCAGACATAAGTGACATTTTAAAATAAATGCCTTATTTCCCTGACAACTAAAAAAAAAACATTCAGAAAATTAATGGATTTGAAAAGACAGAAAAATGCAATGGATGTAAACAAATTTTTTTTATATACATTTAGGTTGATGTAGTATCTTTGTGTTTTGTCTGCTAAAAATAGAAGCAGTAATCAACTGTCTTCTGGAGGAAACAGTCAGCACCCTGTTCCCATGGCAATCATCTTGGAGGAAATAAGTTTGCATACATCAAGTTTAAAGTAGGATTTTAATATCAACACAGTTCAGTAAAGCTTATGCTTAATTATTTCAGTATGGACCATGCTTTATTTGTTCTGGTTACATTTTTCTACACATTTTTCCCTCACTGTTTTAAGACTACAATAGCAGGTATTTTAGTCATTTCCTGTTTAATAGTGTTTCCTGGAATTCCTTAAACCTCTGAATAAATTTATGCAAAGGACAGTCCAATGAAACGTTCAGATCTCCAACCAGTGAAAGTGAATATATAGAGTGAAGCTACTTCAAAGACATATACATGTGTAGGACCAGCGAGCTGTCAGTCATCTTATCTGACCATCCCTCATCACCTGATGATTTGACAATCTGACAACTTCACATCATGTCCACTGCTAAACTCAACCTAAGGCTTTTATTCCAAAATAACATTTGAACCAATTTAGAAAATGGAGTTCTGGGATGACGTGAGGGTATGAAAATGGTATGTGCCTGGAATATTAATTAATAACAAATCTCTTTTGACAAAAAAATTATACATATATATATAAATTAAATTGCCACTAAGTAAAGAGGGAATGCTTTTGGACAGTTTTAAGTAGACAAACATGATGAGAAGGAGAAGAGACATGGCAAGTGTCCAGTCAAGAAGACACTGATGCTTGATAATAGAGAACACTGTGAGCTGATACTGATATTTTTACATCTATATTTCATTACACAGGACAGCTAAGAAATATTTTATTGTATGTGGTATGTTTACATGACTCGTTTGGACATTAAATAGTCTGGTGTAGTGTGGTGAGACCTTTGTATAGTAGTGGATATATTTTGCGTGTGACAGTCATCTTAAATGTGTTCTTCCATTTGACAGACTGCATGCTAATCACATTTACAAAGCCATGTTTGTGCAAGCACATCAAATCGTGTCTTCCTTCCTTACTACTACTAAAAATGTATACCTATGCATTCAAGAATCGTTGACTGTTTCCGTACAGATCTGCTGAGACGTTGCAACCATCTACAATAAATAATGTATCATACATTTTTCAATCAGAGTTCTAAAACTGTTGTGTGGAATACCAACGCATATTAATATTCAACGCAATTCTCTGTATATAAGAGATTAGTTTCCCCCATAAATATCTAAAAAAGAGAGGGAATAAGAACTGCCGCTTTGCCAAAGCCCCCCTCATGGGTAATTGGTCCCATAACATACTTGTAAGCTTCGCTGAAAGCAATAACTGATGTAAACCAGTTAAGCGATTGAAAATTGAAGACAATTTTCAATCTGTTCTTGCATCATTTTGACAGCTGCACAACGCTGCTGACATCGCTCACTGAGACAAGCCTGTGAGATAGAAATAGATAAATTCTGAACCAGTGTCAACACAGAGCAAGCACTGGCCGGAGAAGAGGAGTGTGTTTGTGGTTTAGGGTTTGGGTGACTACACAGAGAATAGAGCTCAAGGGAGACCTCCTGACACACGGATCTGACTAAAAACATGATGGATTCCTTCTCACGGCTGCCTGCCACTATACCTCACTTGAAGAGCAATTGCTTAACAAACTGAAATGAGTCATTAGTGTTCAATATTATGTATGTACATGTGAGACATCCTGTAAAGGAGCAGTGGCATTTCATTCAACCATTTCAATGTGCAGAGACAGACTGACTGTGGAGCGTGTACAGGGGTCTAGACTGAGGATCAGTGGGTTTTCCGTGCTCAGTGATGGGGAAAGGCTCTGTGGCTGTCAGGTTGCTCCCGCTGATGAGGGAGCACTATGATTGACAGATGAGAAAGACTGACTCTGTTCAATTGGCCTTAAGGATAAAATGACCGAAGGAGCAGCATCCTCGTGAGCGGATAGGTTGTTCATTTATATGTAGTTTCTAAATGATGTACAGTACAGACAGTGATGGGGGATATGGAATTAAATTGCAAAACAAGTGCAATTGTTAAGAGTTACAATTACTGAGAAAACATGTCATTGAATTATAGATGCATCGATTTTAAATTTGAATGTGATTTTTTTTTTTTTTTTTTATCAAATGCTTGCTTTTACATCCATAACTGCTGACCATAGAGATCATGCTGTTGGACAAGAATGCCTTTCAGTGTTGGATATTCAACAGTATTTGTCCACTGTGAAGTGTTCTAACATGGATTCAAGACTGGATTTATTTTTTCTTCTTCTTTTTTTTTTTTTTTTTTTAATTTAAACTGTCTTGTCCGGCATCCTTAACAACAGCATTCCCTTGCCAAGTGAGACTTCATAATGTGTATGAGGCTTGACTTGGTATTCTACTGACTTTATTATGAGCTTTGATAAAACACATTTTGATGCCGAATCCGACAACGAAGGATGGGGAGGGGAGGGCCAAAAACCCTCACAGGACAATATCAACATTACAAAGAATACCAACCATGATAGAAACAACAATAGCAACTACAACTAAAACAAGACCTGGGCAAAAAATAAAGAAATTAATTATGATGATGATGATTAGCAATAATAATAATAATAATAAATAATAACAAGAAAAGCACTCTGAGAGCGTACACCTCCACCAAGGCAGACCCCCCCCCCACACTTCAAATGAAGAGAGGTATTGAATTCGAGTCTGTTTGTTTGTTTATTTGTTTGCCTGTCTGACAAATTATTACATTTTGGTGGTGATCCAGAAGACATCCTGGATTCTGGATCATTTTTTACATTGTGGTAAATGGAAAATAAATTTCTTGGTGATCCAGAATCCAGGATCTCTTCCAGATCACCACCAAAATATAATAATTTGTTCCTTGTGACACTCCCAACACATCCTGAATTTTTAATCAAAATCTGTTCTGAACTTTTTGCGTAATCCTGCTGAAAGTCAGACAGACAAACAATGGAGGTAATAATAATAATAATAATAATAATAATAATAATAATAATAATAATAATAATAATAATAATAATAATAATAATAATAATAATAATAATAATAGAAGAAGAAAAAGAAAATAAATCAGACCTTGAAAGACAAAAAACATAATCAGAACAGGACATCACAAACAACAGTACTGTACTAGAGTAAAGAAAAGAGACAACTGTATTTCCAATAAAATACTATATAATGTGAGGGTAAGATTGTATTGATTGTGCCTACTGTACTTTTAGCAAGTTGAAAACAGTCAGGAGATGTACATTGTATTACATCCTCATTTGGTTATGTATGTGTTGTATGGCAGGACGAGTGTATATTTATGTTTTTAAGTGTATCATTCACCCATGGATCACACTGGAGCCTTGAAACAGCTTCATTTAGCTTTGACAGAGAGATTATGATAATTGTGTTGGATGTTGTGGCAGTGGAGAATTCACAAATCCTTTCTTCTCTTCAACAATCCACTCATTAAATCCATTCTTCCACCCGCACGTCAACAGTGTTGCAATGTCTCTTTAAAATAACTCCCACCACAAAGCAGTCTTTTTCATATCCTTGCTAGGCCAGGCTCAGCTCCATGAGTTGAATTATAGTGTAAAAAAAGTCATTAAGTGGGATAAAGATACAAGGAATCGATGGAGCAATGGATACTTTGCAGCTCTCAATTGTCTCCAGTCCAGTGCACAAGAGAAGCAGGGTGGTAAAGCCTGCTTGTTGTTTCCAGGTGAGCTCTCCAGCCAGTCCACAACCCTTCACTTACTCTGGACGATCAATGAAAACAGGCTGCCCATTCAGCTGGATTCTTCTCAAATTTCTTCCTTTTTTAATCTTTACAAAGATCAATCATATCTATATGTGTGCAAATATGAAAAAAAGTGATGCATTTACATATAATATAAATGTAAATGCATCACATTACAGTCATAAGTATATTATCCTAACATACTGAATTCCATCTGCCAAATTGCAAAAAAATAAACACTGTGGTTTCATTTTAAGGTTATAAATTACACTGTAAATCCTCCTGGACTGCATCACAAACCAAACAATGTAAACCTCTTAATTCCCTACAGAATAAAAGGAAGCTGCAACCAATCCTTCTTGTGTGTGGGCAGCTTTAAAATAGCGCCTTCGCGTGTCTCAGGCTTGTAATTTTAATAGTTGTGGAAACTGCTGGGCAAATGTGACAGACGTTGCTCGTCTAAAGGATTGTTCTGCTTTATTCTGTTTCTGCACACAGACAGTTACACTACATCTCTCTCCCCTTAATGACACATAGATTTGACTTTTTCTCCCTTTAATTATATGACCCACCTGGCCCACAGTCTTTCCTTATGGAAACTAATGGCCAGTTGAAGCTTTAGTTAGCTGTCATTACACCGACGAGCCAACTGCAGCTGTCTGAGGAATGGGAAATAAATGACTTGACTGCAAAGTGAATTTTGGCCCTTACCAGTAGAAAATGTATTCATTAAAATAACTTCACAAGATCCTATATATATATATATATATATATATATGTTATTTTTGTCTCTGATAAGGCACAGTGACATTCACATCAGTTGCTCAGCTTTTTAGTTGAGAAGATTCACTGCATTGTGTGGTAACATACTATGTTTCCCTTGTTTAATTTAAAAACAATTGTGAATATTCAGTAAATGCCTACAGGTAAATAATTAACGCAGGACATTTAGAATTTATTAGGTTGAACTGCAGAACATGCACAAGATCACTAATGACATATTAAATCTTAGACCAGAGCAAGTCAAAAGATATAATGTGACACATGTAGTTTGAACCTCACATTAATTAAAGGAGGACGAGGACACAGTGACTTGACCCCAGGCTGAGACTGACCAAGATGATCTGGAAACTGGTCAGTAACCAAGTGTCAGATTTAAGTGTAATATGGCCCAAAGCGTGTCAGTGCTGAGGCGTGTGTTGCACTAAGTGTAATCCCACAACATGTGGTGGTGGGTTTGATGTGAATGAAATACTTTTTTTCCCCCTTCACTAAGTTTAGCTCTTCCTTCCACAGCACATGTCTGTGTGTTTATGTGGAATGAGTCATTCATGGTCCATGCAGCCTCACAGCCCACTCATAACCTCACACTGCCAGGTTCCCATAAAGAAACAGTATTGATGCCAAGACCATGCAGACATGAATATAGAATAAAAATTACTGAATTTGAGTGGTGGCCTACTAAACCTATCTTCTACTTCCCATAAGGCTTTAGTAAGCCTGTAGAAGGCTATACTTTCAGTCGTCTCTGTCCGTGTCTCTATCTGTCACTCAGCTTCTCCACCGTCTCGCTCTGGGAGGCCAACCTTTCAGCATTTCCAATGATGTGCCTCGGAAATCTGTTTCCAGGGCAACCGGGGTACCAAATACTCTCCCAGTGGCTTCTTGTTGGTTCGTCTTTTGTTTACACTTTTGTGAGGACGTAGGTTGCTCTAAACAGACAAAACGAGACCGACCTTTCACCAAAAAAGGCATGTTGTCTAAAAATCCAGCTGAGGACAAAGTGGAACTCAGTGAGTTATGTCATACACCCCCCCAGAATAAGTAGCATTCAATATAATTATCACCAATTAAGCCATGAATTGGCGTTCGAACGTGAAGGCGTGTTTTGGGGTTGAGATTTGAATTATTTCTTATAGCTTAATCTAGTAAAAAATAAATTAAAAAAAGGGAGAAAATAATGAATCCAGTTGAGCCGTTGGTGCTCAGGCGCGCGCACTGGGAGTTTCTCTCATAGGTTACGCAGATCTCCTGAGAGGACAGGTTTTATTATTATTTTATTTATTTATTTATTTATTTATTTATTTTTACCGCAAATTGTTATGTAACTGAGAAGTATATTGAAATAGGTTTCATTTGATTACGTCTCTCGTTTATTGGACTTGTTAAAAATCAACTCACGTTCGCCACTTTTAAGCCTCGCGCTTGCGCGTAACGAAAGCGCGAGCTGTCCAAGTGCTGAAATGAGAAAAGGCGTTCCACTCCCATTCCTCAACAGAGGATGGACCTCCACCTACATAACATCTCTCCCCCTAAGTAACCAGCGGGGCTATCTTAACAGGGCGACTTTTTAGCCTAGAAAAAAAGCCAGAGCACAGACCTTCCAGCCGATGTCTTTTGGAGTTTAGCGACGTCTGGTCCATAGGGCTGATGTTTCTTCACACCTCTTGTATGAGAAATCTGGTTTTTGGAGTCAGAGTTTCATGAAACTAAACTATGATCTGTGGCTGCGTTGAGGAATGTCTCCTGTATTTTTGTGTGACACAAGAGAACCCAAAAGCTCACGACTTGGTCAAGAAGAAAACGAAATACCTATCTGGATTATGTGTTTGACCAATGTAAACATATGGAAGAAATAAGGAAGTGAGCACATGAGAAAACCACCAGGAATGAATCGCTGCTTTATTAAGGTTTTGGCAGCTTTATTTACATATTTCATGGAGACTAACAACTTCAGGTAAGGCAGTATATTTATCGGTGTCAGATATTTCAAGCAGATTATCGCTGAAAATGAGGCAGTCTAGTCTAATAATTACTCTGATCAAAATAAACAATTACTTTCTCTGCGTGGGATCAAGTTTGGCATCGCTTGAGTGATTTCATCGACGTTAGTTACTTAGTATCTAATTAAAGAAGCATGGATGTTTTTTTTTTTATTATTATTGATTGTATTGAGTTCCAAAAATACATGCGAAATACTCATGTGCAAATGTAGAGTTTATAATTGGACAGTCATTACGCATAGGAGCTGTATTATTGCATGACGTTTTTCCTTCACATCAATAATTGTTTAATGTTTTTTAATGGAATTATATAATTTCCTAATACTTATCTGCTCCAGGATGATGTGACAGAATACTGTGCCGTCCACGTCGCTGACATTTTTTTTTCAAGATGAGTCTTTTACATGCGTGCGCTTTAACGCATTTTTAGTTTTCCTGCGCGTGCCCATCACTTCTCCCTCTTCTGTATTTGAGCTGTGGTTTCTGCCTGAGTCTGACCAGGTGCTTCTTCTTCTCCCCGTGTGTTTCAGAGTTGTGGATGCCAAGGAGCACGATTCCAGATCATCCTCTAACATGTCTCCGTCAGACTTTCTGGACTCTCTCATGGGTCGAACGTCCGGGTATGATGCACGAATTAGACCCAATTTTAAAGGTTTGTTTATCACTTAACCAGCCACATTGATCATCTTCACGTACCTCTGATTCTCAATTTCCCCTAAACCACAATGTCATCACCTCACCATCTGATGATTTAAGTGAAGCTTACACCATCAGATTTTTTTTTATTTTATTTTTTTTACTGTGTTTACTTTTCCCTTTGGATAAGTACCCCCCCCCCCCCCCTTACACCACACTTTGACATTATTGCTGATCTGAGATACACTGATTGCTCTCTGTTGCCATGATATTGTGCTGCCAGTTGTTTGATAATAACAATCAATCATTTTACATGACAGTAACATGATTGTCCAAGATGGAATGACAATATGCACAAATCTAACCCCATTTTTTCCCCTTTAAGAACAAAGCTTATTTTAATTTGGTTAAACTACCAGATGGAATCCATTATATGGTAATTATGAAAAAGAAAATAAAGTACCTTGTAAACATCAGTCAACTCGAGCATTGCCAAATGGTACTTGTGGCAGACAAGATGCCACTATGACAGGCCAATGATGGATGGCGGCCCCCGTGGCAAAGCTGGAGGCCACTGACTTCCTTTGTTGTTGTGTTGTGATGTTGGGGACACATACAGCATCTGTCACCAGAGTGGAGCTAAGTGAGGCGAGGCTGGCCCACCAGGGCTTAGGCCCCACTCCACGTTGGGTCAGGACGGATGGGATTTATTGGTTTGGGGGGAATTCCGGTTGTTGAGGCATTCAGGCAGTCACTGAGAACATCCTGTTGGATTCAGAAGCAGCAGCAGCACATAAACACATGGCCCAGATCTTTCCTTTCTGTCTGCGAGAAGAGAAAAATGCTGGAATGACCTTAAGATGCGATGCCGGTTTGTTTAAGACCAGCTGGCATTTTAAGGGGAGACAGCAACAGTTTCAAACTTATGAAGATAAGAAGGGACACAAATGGATTATGAAAAGGCAAAAAATGGATTTATATTTGTGCATTTGCTGTCTTTTTTTTTTTTTAAGACAGAGGAACAGTTATTCATGAAGTTACCTGTCTTGCTCACAGTCTTGCACCTTATAGAGAAAAAAAAACCTGGCACTTCTGCACAAACCCACTGTGATGTAAACAGATGATTTTCGTGGCAAACCTGCTACTCATACTTTGAAGTGAATGTTGAACTGTATTTCTGAAGATTGACCTAGATTTCCTTGCTGAGATTGTTGTGAGGAAGTACCGCTTTATTTTTCTGCCTCTGCTGTTAAATGTAGCTACCTGACGACAAACTGAGGCAAATATTAATACCAAGCTCCATGCAATATTGATGAGGAAAGCACAGTGGAAGGGCACTGGAAGGGCTTACAACTGCACTTGTCAGATAGAAAAAAAAAGATTTGCGCTGACTTTAAAAAGATTTGAGTTCAGACTGTTCTCTGTAGAGTTGAAATAACACTGTTCACCCAGTGTGTTGGGTGATTTCATTTAAGACCATTTCAGTTAGGAAATCCTCTTTCACTGTTGAAACTAACAAAGAATTAGGTGCATGTACCTATTGGTTTATACTTGCTGGAAGACAAGAGGATATAATATGTTATCTGCTGAATAACACTATAATATCTCTAAAGTCACTGTTGCATGATTGTATGATATTTTCACTCTGATTTATTTGGATGTTTGGTATTTAATGGCATTTTAATGGATTATAGAAAAAAAAAATCATACTCAACTAAAACACATGGATTCTTTTGCATCTGGCGTTAAAAATAACCCTCTCCCATGCCTCCATCCTCTCTTGGAGCTTTCATAAAAACACAGTGCTCCTTTGTATTAATGCATGTTGACATTCACAGTGAAACAGCAGCTTGTAACCAACAGACCCAAATTTCGTGATGAAACGTCTTCACAGCCCCAAACCCAGTCGTCCTTGATGATATGGTTTAAGGCATTTTCCTGTCATGTCATTGTCATTCCATTTCACAGGTCCCCCCGTAAACGTTACATGCAATATTTTTATCAACAGTTTTGGCTCTGTCACAGAGACAACTATGGTGAGTCCTCTGGCATTTTGGCTGATCTCTGTCCTGTGTCAATGTGTCAATGTGTTATCTATCCCTCAACCTGCAGGTCCACCAGTTAATGTTACCTGCAACATATTTATCAACAGCTTTGGTTCTATAGCAGAAACTACAATGGTGAGTTGAGTGTGGTTTTTGGACATTTTCTAAAGCCCCGCCCCCCTGCTCTGGAGTAAGGGCTGAATCATCTTGCTGTAACCAAACTGATTTATTTTATTTTTTTACATTTCTCATTACTAACATTTCATTGCTATGACTAGCTACTGCTCACAAATATAGTTTATTGGCGGATCCATGAGGCACATGTTACAGCCAACAGGCACAAACAAGATTTTCTTATTTGCAACCCAACATTTATTAGTTTTCTGCTTGGGTTTCTGGTTTCCCTTGTGTACATGTTAGTCCAGGTTTAATAATTCATATAATAATTCTCAACTATTAAGTCACTGTAAGTACAGCCAGCAGCATGTGAGTGCAGCTGGGGTTCATGTGATGAGCAAATGCATCCAGCTGCCAAAGGGGAATGAATATAAAACCTGCGATTGAAACTAATCATGATCAAAGCATTTATAATGAGTGATAATACTACTTAGATCATGAATGGAGGATGTTAATTTGTGCAGGAGCTGGGAGTCATAAGATTGCCAGGGAATTATACAGCTTTAGACATGAATGCAAGTATTTGGAACCGCCAATATGCTTATGAAATGTCAAACAACATAAAGGCTTCTCATCATCATGACATATCAATTACTATGAACAAGTGAGTTTTGTTGACATACAGTTTACAACTAACTGCACTGTCAAAGTTTTCCCCATTTGTATTATCTTCTCTCTGTAATGTCACTTACATAATTGTTGACAAGGAAGTTAGAAAGTTGTTTTGCAATTTAAAACATTAGATAATCATGAAACTGGTAATTTCAACAGATGTATTAGATGTCTATTTTCACAGATGTGTGTGATATTATGTAATACTATGCAGAGTGATAGAAATGTTATGAGATGTGTATTAAAACCCATTTTCATTCATTCTCCATTGTGTTATTTGTTATATAAATGTGCTTTATAACTGAATAACATGATGTTAAGGAATATACCTATAAGCTAACAATACTTCTGGAAGTGTTTTTATTTTTAATTTTATACCCTTTTAAGTGTTTTAGACATTAAATCACCATAAGAACATATCAGTACTGGGTGACACTTTATAATACATACACATAATTTACTGTGCATTAACCATTTGTTACCTATTTGTTAATGTCTTGTAAAGGTCCATACTGTTTTCCAAAGATAAATATAAAATGTAATTCTTTATTTAACAGACAGTTACAGTGTTTACAACTGTTTCTTTATTTACTTGCACCTGTCTGTTAAAAATAATCTAATTTTACAGCTATTTGTTAATGGTTTGGTAACAAATGGTTTGTTTATGATAAATTGTGTATGAAAAATACATTAACAAACCATTTAAAAATAGGTATCACATAGTTAATACATAGTGGATTGTGTGTAGGTATTATAAAGTGTTACCCAGTATTGTAATGGATAATATATATTATTAAAAAAAAACAAACAAAAACAAAACAGAGACTTGTTGCCAGCCATTTTCAAGACCCAGATCAGTGTACTTCAGAATATGCAAAGCTACTTGTCATCTCTGCAGGATTACAGAGTGAACATCTTCCTGCGACAGAAGTGGAATGACCCTCGACTGGCGTATAGTAAATACCCAGACTCCTCACTTGACCTGGACCCGTCCATGCTGGACTCTATATGGAAACCTGATCTTTTCTTCGCCAATGAGAAGGGAGCTAACTTCCATGATGTCACCACAGACAATAAGCTGTTGAGGATCTTCAAGGATGGCACTGTCCTCTACAGCATCAGGTGAATATTGAGTTGAGAGAATAAAGGATTTTATGGTTTTTAAGGTTTGCATTTCACATTGTAGCACTATAGCTGAAAAGAAGAGTCTGTCTCCATGAAAGTGATGCTGCAGAGAATCCAAAGCTCTGAAGCTGAGATTACCCCAGGACATGTTCATTTACAGCTTCTTTACATTTCCTCTCAAACATCAAAGACTGTCAATATAAAGGGAACAGTTCTAAATGGATTTTATCGTGTTAGGATCTCTCCTTTGAAATGGCACAATTCACCGAACTACTGTGCATCCCCGTGTGCAATGTAAAATTTTAATGAAAGAACACTGATTACAAGAGAGTAAGATAATCCCAGGGCTACTGCTGAGAATCCAAAGTGAAGATAAAATCAAAAGAGAAGGTAAAAAATGGAAATCTGTCTCACCATGTATGCATGAATATCCTCTCAGGAGACTCAGAACACATGTAACTCACTTCAGATGGATTTCACCTTAAAGGCCTGTGAGTCCAACTTTGAGTAAAACTCAGTACACAATATGAAAATGTGTTATATTTCATTTTAATACAACTTCACTCGTACACAGCATTCAATTTTCTCTTCAATGATGTGATATAAAGCAGATCAATTTTGAGTCCATTTAGAGAGCAGCTCGATGCTGAGCGGTGCTCAGGTGTGGAGGCAGAGTGGGTCAACGGGGGAGATGAAAGGTGGTTAGCCACTTTCTCCATTCATGAGAGAAACACCAGAGTGAGGAGACTGCAGAGTGCAATGCATCACAGAGACAATAAGTTGCAGTAATGAAAGTGTGATAGGAACCTGCTGAAGGGAATCCAACATGATGTGCCAAAGGCGATCACCTGAAAGAAGCACACAATACAGAGATGAGAAAAAAACGCACCAAGCATAATTCTATTTTTTAAGCAAATAATTTTCAATTGTAACAACAACACAATGACTCAAAATTGAAGAAACTAAACAAAAATAGTGACATGGACATCACAGTTAGATGTAAAAACAGCCTCTGCACAAAACTGTCAAAGAACCAAATGGTACTTTTCTTGTTTTGGGCAAATTGTGAAGATGTCAAAACTTTACTCAGAATGGTTTTCAGAATCTGTACATACTACATCTGTACATATTCATCAGTGTAGTGTGATTTTACTGTTTAATTCTGCCACTCCTCATAGGCTGACTCTCATTCTGTCCTGCCCCATGGACCTGAAGAACTTTCCAATGGATGTTCAAACTTGCACAATGCAACTTGAAAGCTGTATGTGCTGATTTTGTCTTACAGAATTTTAAGATTTCAAATGTGATAAACGAATACTAAATGTTTACTTGTTCATCCTGTGCTTCTAGTTGGCTACACCATGAATGATCTGATCTTTGAGTGGTTAGAGAAGGGTGCAGTGCAAGTCTCAGATGGGCTGACCCTTCCTCAGTTCATTATGAAGGAGGAGAAGGAGCTGGGTTACTGCACCAAACACTACAACACTGGTTAGAGGCGACACACACCTACTGTCTATATGCCATAGATATATTTACCCCACTGGAGCAAAAGCATGACATGTCTGTGTTGTTTTTGTGTTTGTTTATCTTCTATTTGTCTAACTTATTACAGGTAAATTCACCTGTATTGAGGTTAAATTCCATCTGGAGCGACAGATGGGCTACTATCTGATCCAGATGTATATTCCATCCCTCCTCATAGTCATCCTCTCGTGGGTGTCTTTTTGGATTAACATGGATGCTGCTCCTGCCAGAGTAGCACTGGGCATCACCACTGTGCTTACAATGACCACCCAGAGCTCTGGCTCCAGAGCTTCTCTTCCAAAGGTAAAAAACAGTTGTTGTTCTCTTTGACAATGTGATAACAGGTATGTTATGCAAAATGTTTTGGTTATATATTGTAAAAAAAAAAAAGAAAAAAAAGAACCAAAGATTGTAGGTATTTTAATACATTAAATGTGTATTATAAGGCTTTGAAGATATGCAATTCTGAGAATTCAGAGAACGTCCCTTTCAAATATTTAGATGAAGTTAGTTATTTATGTTGTGATTTGAAAATGAAATGAATGAACTGTGCACGGTTTCTACCACACATAAATTAATAATGGTATCGTCCGGAAGATAATTAAATTTGAATTGAACATTTCACAATATTTGCGCTTTTAAGGACATTCACAGATTAATTTGGCTGATTTATTGGCTATAAGGAATAAGGCTTGAATTTTCAGATTTTTATCCCTGAATCTTTTATAAACCACACGAGCATTTGCTTAATTAAGAAAAAAAAAGGATAAGAACTAATACTGGGAGTCACACTTTGATTGTTAATTTAACAGCCTGTCTGCTAGACTCTGCTGTTTAGAAACATTAAACATTTAAAAATTAAACATTTCATTAAAAATAAACAAGGGATGCTTTACAGCTAACAGTCTATGGTATATTACTTAGCAAGAGGTGGCTGATTCTTCATTCAGGCTCATGTTACTGACAAGAACGAGCTCATTTTAGAGATTATAAAAGCACAACACTTTTAACCTGATGGCTGCCATTGAACCACCTCCTTGTTATCACTGAGCGGATGCTCTCATCACCTGTATGGTACTTTATTTTCAATCAGGATAAATTGGCATGCACATATTGCAAATGGGTCTTCAGGAACTGACTCAGACCTTAATGATCAATTATTGTGTACGGAAGGCTTTGGTCACAGCAGAGATTCTCATATGAAAGGCACATATGCTGATAAATATTTAAAGAAAATTCAAGAGCCTCCATTCAAACACACAAACAATACATAAGTATGGCACAAGTGCCCTCAAAAACTGAGATGTTTCCTGTATATGCTAATCAGCTGTCATGCAGAGGCAAGGTCAGAGGAAGATTTCAGCATCATACTCACAAGAGACAGATCAAAACACATGATAAAGCTTTAAAATAATATCAAGTGCACTCCTTTTAAAGTATATGAGGCAGAAATTATTCGCCTCTGTTTATTGGCAGCTTTCGTTTTTTTGTTGGCAAACAGTAACTCTAATTATAGTGATTTACTTGTCACAGAAATAATGAGGGAAATAAAACAAGAATAGAGGACAAATGCAACTGCAGATCACCCACAAGGTCTAGTAGATCTAAAACTGCAAGTGTATGGATTGTATAGTTTAACTCAAGTATTGCTCCATGTATTGTTTGGCATGTTAGCTGATGCTGTCACCTTCAAGGACTTAACAAAGGACTTTTTTTTTTTTTACTTGCTTGCAGGTCTCTTATGTGAAAGCCATTGATATCTGGATGGCTGTGTGTCTGCTCTTTGTATTTGCTGCATTGCTAGAATATGCTGGGGTTAATTTTGTCTCCAGGCAACAGAAAGAGTTTCTCCGCTTAAGGCGAAGACAGAGGAGGAATCAAAAGGTAGGCATTCAATGTCTTTACAAGGTTGTTTGGTTAATAAACTGTGGAGGGTAAAGCTCTGTTACTGGTATTCAAGTTAATTAAGATTTCACAACTTTAGTAGTGATGGATTAAAGTGCATCATGGGAATTTAAAAGAATTGGTAATATCTCATGATTAAAGTGGATTAAAGGGGCAATATATCAAATTAAGACCTAAAAATGAACTTCAGAAATTAAACAGAGGAGGGCAGCATTTTACTAGAGACTCTGTACCGTGGTTGTATTATTAAAAAAAAGTGGATGCTGGACTCTGACATGATGGGTGTCTAACTAAAAAGTGGCTCACTAGCATGTATGGCCAAGGGATTTTTGGCTTCCATGTTTGTTCAGCCCACTGCACATGCAGACCAGCATCACTCACACCTCCCTCCTTCTAGCTCATGCACTCACAAACTACACAGTGAGGTGACATCACAGTCTCTGGGTGTTGAGAAGATTTTAAAAAATGAGCATCTTAAAAACAAGGTAATCTCAGTGCATGTGCAAATGTAGTCTCCGCAGTACCACAAGTGGCCACTGGGGTGATTTATAGTTTCCAGGTCTGTTAAAGGTGGTCATATTTTGTGAAACCCACTTATATTAGTCTTTGGTTCATGTATTTGTGAATTTGGACTCTAATACTTCTTACAGTTTGAATTTGAAAACTCCGGCAAAGCTATCTTTGTATTAATTTTGACAAAAATCAGGTGGATTTCTACAACCTGTTTTGATTCATGCTTCATTTATTAGATTGTATAACTAGTTGCATCACAACATTTGCACATATAAGGTCAAGACTTCCAGAGAACATTTATCAGAGTATGATATAATTGTTTATCATGAGCAGCAGTTGTAGTAAAAATGGAAAATATGTTAAAACTTCAAGCTGATGATTTTAATTTTTCAGGTTGTATTAACAATCACATGTGGCTGAATGGGACTGAGCAGCACAGTCGACAACATGGAAGGGGAGGAGTCAGTGCATTTAAAGGGCCAGCATTCAAAAAATACTTTTTTTTATGTCATTATTCAGAAATTGAGTATAACTTGGACCTGAGGAGTGTAAATAATAAAGAATTTAGACCCAATCATGGCATTTACAGTTAATGTAGACCACAGGGAAATGTTTTAAAATGCATAATTAAATGTTTTAAACGGCAAAATATCGCATCCAAGCAGCACTCACATCCTTTCTGTTATTTGTGCATTACCATTTAACAGTCACTCACTACATGAATTAACAACAGCCTCTAAGCCATAGCTACACATTGTAAATGACAAGATGGTAAGATTTGACAAAAGCCCTGCTTGCAAAGGACTAGCATAATCTGTAGGCCACCGGTGATTTTTGAAATCAACCCCCTACATCTGTTTTTCATGTGTCGCATTTGCAAGATACAAGGAAAATCAGTTCTTTGTTTGAATTTTTTGACATTATTCCTCTGATGTCAAGATCCACCACTTACAGATAACTAAAGACCAGAAGATGTCCCTGACTGTCGTACATGTCATCCATCACATCATCCTCTGACGATGTTTCGCTCTTCTGAAGGATTTAAGTGTGCTCTCTCAGTGAATACCCATGATATTTGTGACAAGAGTTCCTTGTATTTCCAACAAGAGCTCTCCAACCTCCACAGCCTCCATAGTTTGACAAGGAACAAGGAGGAATAAATGTACGGAGGAAACAATGTGGATTCCAAACCACACAGATGTCAGTTTAGCTGTACTAGTCTGTGCAAACAGAACTAAAGACATGACAAGTTTTTTTATGTGCTGTTTTTATTTGCAGGGATTAGTCATATTAATACACTGCTGTTAGCCATTTTAATACAATGGCTTTAGTCATTTTAATACAATGCCTTGCTTCTCCATGGTTAAATGTTCTACCAAGTTTTCCCCAAAAACTTTTTTTTTATTGGCAAAGTCACTGTTGCTACATCCTGTACCCAGCACTGGCCTAAAGAAGAATGAGTCATTAAAACAAATATAAGCTCATCCAACAAGCCAGAGACATTTTTCCCTCCCTTTCTCACAATAGTAAATAGTGCCAGGCCTATCTTTAGTGCCAATATGATCCAAGAACTGCAAATACCAAACAAAAATCTTACAAATTGTCGCTTTAACCCAGTGCTACTTTTGTTACATTTCCCAAATTAAAAAAAAAACATATTTCTTAAGTGATTTATCACCATTTATTACCTGAGTCAAGGATGTTATGTTTTCATCAGGGTATGTCTGACTGTTTGTTTATCTGACTGTTAGCAAGATAACTCAATAAATTGTGGAAGGATTTTGATTATTTTTTTTAGGAAACGTTAATACTGGCACAGTATTAGTGGCTGGATCCAGGAATTTTTTTTAAATCATTGCAAAAATGTAGATAATATTAATGTAAATCCAATGCTTGGTATAGATTTTCAAAGTCCATGAATTAATTTTAGGAGTAAATTAACCATGGGGGGTATCTGATCTGCCTTGACAGACATCTGCATTCGTTGAGTGCTTTTCTACGTCTAATATTATGCTTTATATTTTGTATCTTTAAGTGATAATTGCTTACTTTTCCATATTCAATTTACCAATCATGTAAATGTCTATAAAAGCTCAGATTAAAGTTAATAGTTCATACATCCAAAACAGAGAAAATTTAAGAAAAGTTGACTTTACCAGTAAAATATAACAATAATGGAACATAAAGTCAGTATCTTCATTCACATGGGTTTTACTGGTGAATCAATGTTATAGAAGATAAGAGCGTTTCCATGGTAACAACAGAGCCTCTGAACATCCAAATGGGTCATATCTGATGACCATGAAAAGATTTTTTTTTTTTTAAACTCCATTTCACACCAATTATTTACATTAATTGATAGAATTAGTGGATCAACAGGTATTTTACATTTTAGATCAGTAGATGCTTTTGTTTGCTGATGTATGTTGGAGTGTTTATGAGAGTAATTATTAATATAAATCCAGTGTTTTGAGGTTCTTTTAGAGATATTTGAGTGTCGTTCTTAACCAAACAAGTCCTCATGTGTGTTCCTTTTTTTTTTTTAGGATGATGATATGCGTGAAGGTCGCTTTAATTTTGCTGGCTACAATATGAGTCAGTGTCTGCCAACGAAAGACGGCTCAGCTGTTAAGAATGCTGCTACAGCTCCGAACCCTCAGCCATCAGTACCAAAAGACATAGACACCATGAGGAAGAAGTTTGTAGACCGAGCCAAGAGGATAGACACAATCTCCAGGGCTGCCTTTCCTCTGGCATTTCTCATATTCAATGTCTTCTACTGGGTTACCTACAAAATCATCCGGCACGAGGACATCCACAAAAAGTAAAGACTGTGCCCAACAAAACAAATAACATTATATTTGTCTTTTCTCAGATTGAGAAATGGTCCGAAAGCACAGTGATATGAGATTATAGCCTGTGCATTGAGAGGCAACATGGTGATGATGGTTATGTTCATTCAGGGATAATGTATAATGTTTGTCATACAGTATTGCTCATGTTCTGATAACGTGAACAGTTTATGAGACTCAGATGCTTTTTTTTTTTGTGTTGGTGTACTGCTGCATACAATTTCCTGAAGAATTTGGAAAAAAAAATAATTGATTGTGACTTGAGTTTTAGGAAAATGCTGGAGAAGACGGACCAAATTTTTTTCCAAGACATACAAACATTCCGGAAGTTTCTAATTGTAGCTTAGTCAGACCTTTATTCATACACTCTGTCTGGGGAAAAAGGGTATTTCTTATTAAGGACATGAGATACTGTTTTATAATGTAGTGTTGTCACAGCACTTATTCACTGTTTATATAAAATATTGCAGCAAAAATCTATAATAAACACAAAATAAGCACATATGGATGCATCCTCTGAACATTAGGCAGCAGCACACGTCCTAGATGTGAGCATGAACAAAGCAGATGAAAATTGGAATTGGACAGTGCATTTTTATGAAATACCTGAAGCCTTAGAAATCAAAGATTTGGTGAGATGAAGTGCTATGGTTCTCTATTTTTTCAAGCATCTCCTCTTGGTCAATGCTCGATCGGATCCATTTCAGCTTTTCTATCTTTTGCCAGATATCCAAAGGTTCTTCTTCTTCCTTCCTTTCTCTCGGTCTGTATTATAAATCCTATTCATGGACAAATGATGTCACCTAAAAATCAGTTTATCTTCATTCAAATGCTTTGAAAGATATTTTTTATTTATTGGAAGTAATTTATCTGATACACTTTCATATGTCTCACAGATTAGGGTATGTGAAGTATGATGGTAAATGTTTTGGAAGATTATAGGTAAACCTACAAACTGTGAACATGCACTGCATTACTCAATGTTGTCAGATGCTCATATCCATAAAAAATTCATTTATATTCTAGGTAAATGCACCAGGTATCTTAGGTATGGTTTTAGAGTTTGAAGCTATGTTTTTGTAGATTTAGTCTAATGAAATATTTATTGTAATGGAGGAGAAAAAAAAACTGTATACTTTGTAAACCTCCACTGTGGACTGTTTCCCTTCACTTAGTGTGCATCAGTTTGCTGAATGGTGACATAATGGTAGATGGATTGAACAGTGAAGTTCAGATCTACAAAACATCCACGGTATAGAGCAACTAATGGTCCTTGCACTTCAGATTTACTGTGGGGAAGACCTCCTTTATTCAATGCTAGTCATAAGAAAGGTTGTTTCCTGGCTTGTACATCAATAAAATGTGCACCATATTAACTTTATTTCCAGTTCTGTTGTCATGTATAAAAGACAAATCAGCTCACTTTATGAATCTGGCTTTGTTTATTTATTTATGCATGTATGGAACAGATGATAGAATATCAAACTGAAAAAGTGTGTGTGGGGGGGGGGGGGGTTGTCTGTAAGAAATGTATAGGGAGACATTTATTAAAAAGGAAAATCTGATAAAATATCTGAAACACATGAAAAACCTCTTCACACCAGGTTGCAGATCCCATCAAAGGAAACGACAAACGTGGTCTCCACTCATGTCGCCTTAAAGTCGGGGGCAGTGACACACGCCATGGATCGCTGGTTGGCCTGGGGTGATACAGATATGATGTGACAGTGGGTTCCATTAATGCATGATAATGGACTTCACACTGTAGTATAGGGGTTCTATCATGTAGACCTCACCAGCCAATTGAATAGAAAATATGACTTCACCAAACAGTGATAATATGATTGTGTGTGAGATTTATACACCAGCAACAACAAACTGCACACCTGTTGTTCCTGAGGCTGGACGACAAAACATAAAGTTTATTGTTTTAGCAAGACTACGACCACACATACTTTTCCATGTCTGTGTATTATACATCTAGAACATACTGTTAAAATAATACAGTATATACAGTAAAAACATGGCATTGTAGAAGGTACATGAGATCATTTGGACAAAGAAAAGGATAAAAAACCATGGAAGCATCAAGGACATTCTGAAGCTGGTGTGAAATACAACACAAGATTATTTAAGACAACATCCAGACAGAGACCCAAGAGAATTGAAGATGAACAAATGAAGGTCATGCTAAATAGGGTCTTTATCCACAGAAACCAATTTTGAGTGTTTTAATATTGAGCAAATATTTGATGTTAGAAATAAAGTTGGATGCCTGTTACAAAAACAAAGATAAGACTACACACTACTGTATACATACTGTATATATAAATATGTACAAAACAAAGTCGCTTTCACACAGCATACTCAAGTCCATACCGTACTTGGACATGTTCACACTTTTTTTGCAGGTGTTGCATTCACAGCCATGTACTGTGGCCTGTTGTACTGTGTCATCCACATAGAGATAAAGATTCAGGCGTGACTGCAGCTCAGGAAAATGCAGATATATCTATATTATTCTACTAATAATACTATTAAATACACTATAGGAAGGTTAGATTTCTTATTTTCATTTTAATTGGAAATAAACATTGTCTAAGATACATTTATTGAGGACCTGCCTAAATCATCAAATTTCTTTTTAAATGCTAAAAACTAAAGGATTATAAACTAATCAATAATACTAATCCTCATGGAAACACCATTCATTACTCTGACATAGCCTTACATAACTGTGAATTATTATTATTATTATTATTATTGTTGTTGTTTAAATATGCAAAGCTGCAACTGCTTTGTTTAATCAAATTTATTTTTGATGGAAATGAAAAACAAAATATTTGCAGCTTTTTAATTGTGTTGTAAAGAGAAGCCACTTCCCATCATTCATTAAGATTTAGGGTGCTGCTGTGTGAGGTCTGAGAGGCGAGAAATGATGGTTGTCATGGTAACTGCACAGCTATTGAAAGGCCAGTATATGAGAAAAGCGGGAAATTAATGGAGTTAAAAATACCAGTACGTGATTATGTCAAAATGATTTTTAAGCAGCAATTTGGGGGCTGCATTTAAATGATTTTGGTATTTGTATTTAGAGGATTCATGAGACATTGACATTCTGCAACAAAAATGTAAAGAATAGCTTATGGGGGAATTGGATGTACAGATGCTAATGATAACAGCCACAGAGATGTTGGTGAGAAATCTACTTAAGACTGTAACTTAACATTTCTTTCAATATCAGTCTGCAGATGATGTTGATAACATGATTGATCTGACCCTAAATATTAATAAAACTCTCCTCAAAGCACAAATGGGCATCTTGGGAAATCTTAACACTGCTCAAATAGATACACTAATATTGTTCTGGATGTAATGACACAAAAAAATGAACTACTAAGCACAATTTTTGCAAATCCATATGCTAGATGTGGTTGGTTATTGATTGTGGGTGGTGATTGTATTATTAAATACACACCGTTATCCATTAAATTAGATTTTTATTTTCTTGTGAAGTAAATGTGAGTAATGTGTATAAATAAGAATAAAAAGAAGAATATGTCTGAAAACATAATTATTCCAACTTTATGGCCAACAGCATATATATATATATATATATATATATATATATATATATATATATATATATATATATATATATATATATATATGCATTATATCCACTTTGCTTACTCCACCAATATTCAGTTTAAATGGACCAAGTAGTAATGTAATTGTTCCTTCTAGCTATTATCTAAAACATTGCAATATCTTTCCTAAATGATGCAAAAATGCAACTCAGCCTGAGCCCTCCAGAAGCCTGTGGAGTTGAACTGAACTTGTTATGGTTAGGTTACCTTACATTTACCAAGAGGTGAAGAACATGGGTGGAAAGCTTAATGAATCATTATCACCTCTATAATTCTTCATATAATAAACCCACTCAGTTTTAAAGAACTACTGAAGTTCTTGTGTGTACCATCTGAGAAGTGTTGTATGTATTCATACAAAACATGTAATACAAAAAGTAAGTGTCTTCTCATGCGTCATTTCAAACTGCTATCTGATGCTTCAAATTAGAAAACATTCGAAGACGCGAGCTTCTTCACTGAATTATTCAATATTGTAACACTGAAAGTTTCTGCTCAGTCATGAATATATGTTCTCTTTAATCTCCCTGCAGACTGAACCATATAGTGATCTACTTTATGTAGGCTACCTCACTGTATATTAAATCAATGCCCTCCCACTTGGTTCGGGTGACCCACTGTGCTGTGGAGCCAAGGAGGGCAGACCCTGTGACCCTGATCAATAACTCAGCCAAAGGCAAAGACCAGACAAATGCCCTCAACACCCAGCATCAATAGAAACATGCTTCAGCAACAGCATTCATCATTACAGATGTATGAGCATTAAAATTCAAAATGAACACTGACTAAGTTTTTATATGGTTTGAGTAAACAACCACTTCTTCTTATCTTTAGTATTACAGTAGTAGAGTATGGTAGGAATGACACAAAATACTATAAATCTGTATTAAGTTATGTATAATAGACTAAATATCTTTATTTAAAAGTTGTGACTGTCTATAAGAAACACCTATAAGTGAATTGTAAAGGACATTTTCTTTTCTTGATGGGCGAGACGTTTCATTACAGCAGCAACATCATTTATCTAGTGTGTCTTCATTGCCCATTAAGGTGAGGTAGATTCATAGGAGAGTAGAAACCCTGCAGCCTTCCACCATTCAGAGTTAATAGAAGTTAACGGGCAATAATGGAATGACAAACTATGTATTTTACTTGGGGTGGCAGTCAGGGTTCCAAGGGAAAACCAATACAATTGAATTTTCTTTTTCACATTTGATCTATTTCCCCCTGGCCATTTACTGGTGTTATTTACTGTAAGGGATTCACAATTCTTCTTTGTCACAAGAAATGACAGTTGTGTGTATTTTGCAGCCAGAAAATGTAGTGAAAGTTGCCCTTTTAAAACAGAAGCTGGAATATGTGAACATAACTTTATTTTTTAAACATCACAACATAGAATCTTGTGATTTTACAACATATTCTGAACTCGCAGGATCATTTAGTAGCATGTTGGGGTGCAGTCATCACTGAAGTAATTAAGCTTCTGCACTGTTTACAGGAGTTACACCGGAAGCTGTTATGTGCAATGAAGCAGGGATATTAAAGGTGTGAAAGGGGGGAGTTTATCTCTCCTCAGAATGACAGCCACAAACAGATGGAGTTGCTCCCAGACCTCTGGCTAACAAAATGCACACTCTATTTTTCAATCCCAGTGGGAGACACAAAAACTCTTTGCAACAGCCGCTACTAGTCAAGCTGCAACATACCTCATGTATCTGGCAAAGATTTTTGGTCCTTTTAAGTAAAGTTTGATGTTCACTTGAATGAGTGGCATTTTGTTCAACTGTTATGTTCAGCTTTAGAGACGAAACACATCCAAGGTTTTTCCCTTTACATCGTTCACAGCAAAACAGCTGAACCATGAGGGGAAAGCAGTGCTAAAAGCCTTTAGTTACACCCGCTGTGCAGATGTGTAGTCCCTTGCTCTGCCATCCTCATGTCTTTATTCATAATAGAAATGGTTTCTTAAATGCGGATCAGAACCGTCCCCGTCTCCTAATGAACAGCTCAAATCAGCAGGAGCTGCACACATTAAAGCGCATTTCTGATCATGGGTTGATTAAGGAGACAAACAGAGGAATGAGCTGAGCAGAGAGCAGCATCAGATTAAGGGTGTGAAACCCAGAGGCAGATTCAGTGAAAATCTGCAGAGGTGCCACATAGCCACCGCCACAGACGCTGTACTATATACCCTGAGAGGCTGTTTGTGAGCAGACACGCTCAGAGATCAACTTAGCAGCGGGCGTATGGTATTCTCTGCAGCTGAAATGTAAGGGACATACATTGTGAATGACAAAAACTAACAATTAAAAAAACCTGCTTTTGTTTCCCGTAGTGAAAATGTCGCTTCTAGTTTTCTAAACTAAACAGAACCGCAGCCTGTTAGGTGAACAAAGTTTACTGTGTGTACAAAAGAGCTGCCAAATCTCCTTCCAGCTGGATGTTGGACAAGTTTTGAGTCAGCTTACGATATCTCTGTACATCCACCAGAGGGCTCAACTCAGTTTTACTCCTTTCCACATCCCTCTGCCACTCCTCTCTACACCTCTGGAGGCTATCCACAGAACCTGGTTCAAAGGTCTTGTCACTGGTCTTTCTCTTCTTATCTTCTTCTTTACATAACAGCAATGACACACTCTCTCTGAGTGACACCACCTCTTTTTCCAGAGCCAAAGAAAATATGTGAGCTTCATCTTGTCCTCTTGTACCTTTGACAGGCTGCACTGTGCAGGAAATCGGAAGGTAGGCCAACAGAGAGTCCAGGAACTGTAGCATCTGTAATTCACTAAAAAGGAATAAAAGAGCCAGTTTTTCAGTCTTAGGTAAGATACAGATAGCTGTATGATGAAAAGACACCTTCTGTCAGTTGTTTTACACCCATCTACCTGTCCATGGAATTTATTTGTGGGATTTGAAATTGTAAGTCCTCTGGTTGCCAGAGAATCCTAATCGCTTTAATATTCATCACAATATCATACAGCCATCCACCCTCGATAACTTCAAAGCCTTGTCAACTTTGAATCTATAAATATAAATCAAGTGGTGCTCGGTACAACTCACCAAATTACTGCCCTTAAATAAAAATGAATAATTCAAAATCCCTCGTAGCACTATTTCAACCACCACATAGAAAATTATCATTACTTTGCAACCAAAATGGCTTATTCAGATTGCCAATTTCAGGATTTCAGAAGTCGCTATCAAATGAATTATACAGTTAAGATAAACAGGCAAACAAAACAGAATACGAGTCAAATTTAGGAACTGTACTATACATGTACTGATAACTGATATGATGTATGAAATAACTCAACTCTTCAGAAAAAGCTATTTTTCTGGTTCTATAAAGTAAAGGTGGTTCACCTGGAGTGGACAGACAGTTCCCCTTGGAAAGGGTTTATCTGATGCCAGCAGAGCAGCATGAGAGCAGATGGTCCAGAAGAATTTAACAGTAGATACTCTGGGCTCACTTCTACCCTCTTACAGCCCACTCTCCTCTGAATCCAGCCATCGATGTCACCTAAGCTGTGATCAGGAGAATCGATGCGGAATGTCCAGTGGTCCAGTATCACCAACAAACTCATCAAGTCCTCTTTAACCTCATCTAGACACAAAATTTAAACAATCACCATGAGTGTGTTATTATATATAATAAAACAAACCATCAAATGCATAAGTCAGTGGTTCCCAACCTTTTAAGGCTCGTGACCCCATTTTAACATCACAAAATTTTGGTGATTCGAGGCATTCAAAACAAAGACTTTTTTTGGTTAAATTAATTTAGTTTTTATGATGTAATATTTTTTGCTATATACTATGTTGTAAATAAACTTTAATTTTAGATAATATTTAGTTTATATAATGTATATTATTATGGATGGAGGCAGAAAAGGCAGGTGTAGGCAACTGCACAAAGTGAGATATTTAATTTCCTTGGCCAGGATCTGTACAGTCAGTACAGCTTGTATTTAAAAGGCTAACAATTAACACTGGACAAACAATAATTCAAACTATAAATTATGAAAGAGCTGCAGCATCTGAAACCAACCACAATGAACATTTGACAGTTAAAACAGTAAGTTTCAGACTCAGTTAGTCTTTCATGCATTATGATTGTCTCTCTGAACTCACCATATACTGTATTATATAGTACTATTTTTTTTCCAATTACTAGAAATTTCAGGTGACCCCAGGTGGGGTCCCAACCCCAAGGTTGCAAAACACTGGCATAAGTGATGTGAAATTCACAGTTACCCGATTTGAGTTCAGGTTTGCTCAGCAGCTGGGTTTGGAATCCACTTTGTATATCTAGAGCAACCTGACCACAATGCAAGACAGCCGGTGTTGGGCTGCACATGAGGGCAAAAGAATCTTGTCTCTGGATGTAATGGAGCATGACATGGCACTTGACACAGCCAGAGTTCAACAGAGGTGTCAGCCTGGTCACAGCAGTCACAGCCAGTCTGCATGTGTTGAGATCATGGTTTCTGCCGGCGTTGTGCTGCTTGCTTCTTTTGGCTGCAGGCTCTGTGAATGAGGAGGAGGATGAGGGGCTGGTCATAGGAAGCCAGAATACTTGGCTCTGGGTCTGGATTACTGCGGGCACCGAGCTCTGGCCCACCTCTGTCAGAACGGATAAGCTCACACCGGCCACTGGTCTGGAACAAAAATAACACATCACTTAAGATCAGATATCACACGGACAGTAAGATATTAGCCTGGAAATCATGTACCAAAATACACTCTGCATGCAAATGTGAGTTCTTTATTTAAATATGAAGATGAAATACACAGGCTCCCAAATGCACCAATCAAAACTCCATTGTACAAGATGGTAAGAAAACTGTGCCAAAATATGTTTTCCTCCACATGTTCAAATAGAAAAGGGGAACAGGTGGATAGAGGATTCTGAGAATTCCACAAAAGAACCTGAGAAGGTTTAACTTGTTTCTACAGGGATCTCCACCACCACATATGCAAATAGGCAAATCAACCCATCTCCTTTAATGTCATTCGTTGACAATGACTCTAGTTTAAATGCATTTTAATGAACAGCCTTTATATGGAATAATGCAAAAAGTATCTCCATCTACCTCACAGTTAACATTTTTTGATCAGAGTGATAAGACCTCTGTGATGACACCATGGGTTTTTATTTCTAAAGAAAAAAACAAACAAACCTGGAAGTACTGACAGGGTGTGCTTCACTAGATACTTGGGAGTGTCACATTAAGATACTCAACAAGCAACGCATGTTAAAGACACTCTGGATCTTGAACATGCATACATTGATCCGCTAAGCCAGATGAAAATGTTGGCACTATTAAATAAGTGTGAAAAAGAAGCACTATAAGAGGACTGGCATATTTAAAGGAGCTATATGTCGTCTTTCTTCGCTAAAGGCATCACAGATTTAGACAATATTTGTGGTTCTGACATTATGGAAAAGGTGTCAAAGCATTGTATTGTAGAAATAAATGTATTAATACTGATAGACCAATATATCCACCGGCCAAAATATGGGGCAAATATTTCCATGTTGTTGTTTTGAGTTTGGTTTTTTTTTTGATCGATCGATTGCATTGGCCGATATGCTTTTATTTCCCCTGCCATGATTCACTGACAGTCAAAGTTCACAGTACTTCCATGTTTTTGGAGATATAGTGGTCTACACTGAAGAGAAAAATATTTTTTGGTGTAGTAATATTCATCAGATTAACTATTACAATTTTTATTTTCTAATTGTAAGTATCAGTGAGAACTGGAATTATTCAAGTAAACCTAAATACATCATTCGTGTAATGAATAAACCGTGTGCGAAGATGGGAGATGTCACAAAATATTCAAAGGTTTCATAGTCATTGCACATGAACCTAGAAGATTTAATAGTGCTGTGTGTTTTGACACTGTGCATGGACCTTGTGATGCAAGGACAGTTTGTGCTGAGTCACGTGACTGGCTATTGCTGATGTAAAAAAAAAAAAGAAAAAAGATCAATATGAAGTAGCTCTTTGTCTTGGATTATGCCTGGTCCAACTAAAGCAAAAATTCATTTAAAAGTAAAAATGTGAGTTGTTTAGTAACACAAATCTGTCAAATTATCTTTAAAATGTACCTTTGGAGAGATTTCGAATACTGTATTTTGACCCGAATGCAAATGATCGGCTGACTTTTTGGCAGGAGAAAAGCTAATAATACCAAACTACAGGTGTGAATAATCACACTGTATTTGGTAAGTGACAATTTGTGGGGAAGTAATGTTCATTTGTTGGTGATTTTGGTAGTTATGGGTGCATTCTGGTACAGGTAGGTGTTAGGGTAGTTTGGTCTTCCAACATGTAAGACCTCAAAAGGATTATGTTAAGAAAGGCTATCACAAAGCTCACATATTGCACTTTATACAAGGTAAAATATACACTACACTCTATTCAATAAGAAGGGAATCATGTTTTCTCAAACCTGTCAGTAGTTACTATCACTCCAATAACCACTCTGTCCTCAGCGATGCGATGCCATAGCTTGTCAATTTGAGGTTTTGTGGACACTGTCGACATGTCTTGCATTTTGTCATCCGGCACCTCATCCTTTGTCTCATCATCATAGTCCCACAGATCAACAAGGCTTTCCTGGACAAAAAATGTCATGTAAAGACTATAATTAATAATGACAGATGTGCAACATGATTGACAACAATAGCTAGCAATGTCAAAGACTTGAATTTGAGCAACAGCCCATTAGAGGTGCAGATGTAGTGAACGAGTCATCTCTTACTTCACGTCAAAATACAAACACATTTTAAGAATTAAAACAAAATTTAAAAAACACCAGCCTTCCAAGAAAAATCAGGATTAAACATTTGTTGTTGTATTCTCTCCAAGTTAAGTCTCATGACAGCATCAAAATAAAATAACAGCATAGGCAACAAAACAACTTAAAAACCCTTCACACATGCAAATTAACCAAGATCTACACGGTAAGTTGTAAAAAGTTTGACTTGTAGTTTTGGTTGATTCCAAAGTCTAGTGTTCTTCAAAAGCCTTTGGCAACATTAAGAACACTGATGAGCCTCAGCCTCATGTGACATGTCATTTCAAATACTATATCTTGAGATGAGTAACAAGAGCTGGGGTGGAACTTAACCAACTAAAAGGGAGGGGGAGTTGGAATAAACATAATATAGCTCAGGGTTTTGAGATAATACATTAAACGCCCTTGAATTCCAAGGAAACCTTTCACGACTGTGATTTTGTCTGTGTTGCATTTAATACACGTCAAGCATTTCAAAGACAAAGTTGCTACTTACTGTCCAAATGTGAACCGGTTGGGTTTTCACAAAATTGTTTATTTGGAATATTGACATTTAAACCAATACAAGAAAACTCATAAAAAATTCACATGAAACAAAGTTGGGATTTATAGCGCTGCATATCTCAATGAAAAAGGCTTGATTAAATATTAAATAATGTAGAAATTGCAGAAAAGATATCCAGGAAGGTTTGTTCTTCTAATGATTAAGAAATTCAGTCTTCTGTAAATTAGGGCATAATGATTTATTTACCTCCTGGGAAAATGCAGAGGAAACAGACAAACATTATAGATGGTTTGTTGTAAAGTAAGCCACCCACGTGATTTTAAAATGTTTTTAAATCAGATTTTTAACATTCACTTTACTTCTTAATTTGTGTTATATATCATGTTTCTCATATTATAGTTCTTCTTGCTCCAACAGTACTTTTGCTATCAATGTATGACCATAACCAATACAACTGGTTGGATTGCAGTGACATTCAATTATTAGTCATTATTGTAGTACAGTAATACTGTACTGTTATTATAAATACAGTTTACAAATTGCCTTATGTTACAGTACCTGCTCATGCGGGGTAATAATGGGTTCTCTTTCTGTGACCACATCAGTGAGAACTTGCAGTGACTGTTGTAGAACTCTTTCCTTTACTCTCAGTTCTCTTTGCAGCTCTTGAACCACAGTCAACCCATTCTAAATGACAAAACAGAATAGTATAATAAACTGAAGGCCCATTGAGAGTAAGAATAACATGAGCTGGACACGGAGAGTAACAACATCACATACAAATAACATCAAATTGTACATTGTGCAGCATGACAGGGCTGAACAATAAAGCTGAAATTATTATAACTGTCAAGATGTCATACAGATGTTACATACGACCCATGATAATCATAAGAAACTAAGCCAAAATTCATCAAATTGTGAAGACAACAAAAATAGCAGTAAGCAATCATTATTAGATCCTCTTTATTACAGTTTAGTGGAAAAAATTAATAAAGTGATATGATACGACGTGATCATAAACTTCTACTATGATATAGATAATACTTTATTTGTAAACTATAATAATTAAACTGCCTGTTTGTAAAGATTTACCTGGAGTCTGGACTCCAAGGCTTGAATAGTGAGAAAATAGTTATCAGGTAGAACAGGAGATGTGGTTGACGCTCCATTGCCCAGACCACTCTAAAAGAGACAGATTTCAGCAATTATAAAGTTTATAGTTAAATGTACATGTATTTTCTATACTGAAAAAATCTAAATGTGTATAAGCAGAGCCTGGGAATAAAAGATCCCTTACAGTGTATGAGATACCACAGAGGTCAGTGAGGAGGAAATGTCCCAAAGGCGGACTTTCCACATCAGCATCTTTAAAAATCAAAAGCATCTGGTCTGTTCCATATCCCAGGAAGTCATCTACATGGACAGAGCTGACACCTGACCATTGAGAAGCAACCTGGGAACACAATTTTAGTAAATTGAGTTCATAAAAAAAACTTAATAGCATAGGAATACAGAATGCACACATTATCTGTAGGATTGCTTACCTGGAACTTTTCCTTCCATACAGCGCAAACATGCCCCTCATGAAAAGAAATGACAAAAAGGCAGCCACTTTTACCTATATTTACCACCTGGATATCTTCAGGTTGCATAAAAGGGAGCTGACATACATCTTTCACAATGCCATTCGCAATATAAACAAGCTGCTGGTTAGATGTTGCTGCAACTACAGCAGTTTTCAGCACGCCGTCCACTTCTTCAGCTGAGAGCACCAAGATACAGCGGGTGATGGTGATGTAAGGATACGGTAAAACTACTGCACCATCAAAAACCTGTCCATTCTGAACTAAGTAACCAAGGGTTTGGATTGTGGATTGGCCACTGGACAATGTTTCTGAAACATTTTGCAAACCAAGAATGAATATCTGCCCTCTGTTAAGTGGAAGTTCTCCATATATACTGTGTGACAACTGCATAGGGATTTGTTTAACCTCTCCTGCCTGCAATGATGTATAATATACATAACCAGCATGCCTCCATAACACTGTAGGTCCGTTGAAAATAGACACATCACCAGTGATTTCATAAGGGAGCTTAAATTCAAAGCAGGGCTCGAGTTGGTTTGAGCTGCTCAGTGCGAGTAGACTATACTTGAAGTCTTGTGCTTTCTTACTCCTCTTTGTCACCAGAATGCAGGGGGTGGCGACTCTCTTTTTAACATGTAACGCACATTTACATTTTACAATATCCACGTGTGCCGTCCTTGCCCTGCTGATGACAGCTTCTCCATCTGCTGCTTTGAGGAACGCGCTGTCCTCTCTCTTAAATGACAGAATGGAGAATATTAACTCACTTATTTCCCTGTCATTTGCTGCTGAAGCGTGTTTGTAGAGAAACGAGATTAGTCTCCCACAGGAAGATACCCGATGAGGATTTTGAAGCCAGTCTTTTGAGGGCAATCTCTCCATCATCCAGTAAACAAACTTCAAGCACTTTCCACTTTTCGAGCCGTCTTCAACTCCCAGGCAGCTGGAGTCAACTTTACTGCTAAGTTTGTAAGCGTCACTGTCATGACAGAACTGACACCGAAGTGTACAACAGGCGACTACTTGTTAAATCCACATGAAAGGGCGCAGTTTAGTGTTATTCAACAGACCTTTTTTGTTTTTACCGGCGCGCCAACAGAAATTAAACACTTCCTGTTTGACCAAGTGCATTATGGGTGATAGCTGGTAAACAATGCCTAGTTAATGGAGTTAACGACATTATTCCAGTGTTTATATCCGTTGTTCTGATTAAATGAGTCAAACGTGTGACTGACTCTCTTGTTATCTTGGACACAATGCCTCTTGCATTCTGTGTTAGTTTCTGTAAACAACACAATGAAGAGGAGTGGCCATGTGCGGAGCCAAAATGGCGGCTCCACTCTGTCAGTTTCACTCTTCGCACTGATTCATCTCTCGGTTAGCTGGCTAACAGTTAGCTTAAGGAACTGCCACAGTGAAGGAAACCCGGGGACAGCTGAATATGGCTGAAGTTGATCAACACGAAGGAGAGCAGGTACTGTTAAATCCCATTAAGACTTACATTCCTGGACTGACTTCCTCGGGTAATTTGCTGCAAACTAATACGTGTCTAACCAGGAAAATACTGTTTTGACAGGACATTGAGAAGAAAATTGAGGAGACGAGACAGAGGTTCAAGAATGAGTTCCTTCAAGGTAAACATTTAATGTGGATGAGATTATATTAACTAATTATTGGCCTCTTAGTTACCTTAATTTGTAAACTCAGTTGTATCAGTGATAACAATTGACCATACTGCGAATTAACAATGTCCTTATTGTTACTTTTCATGATGTTTACATCACCACCTGAGTGCTTAGAGGATAGATAAGCTCTAGAGAGAACTAGCTAACCCTGCTTTCTGTTGCCACATGCTCTAGTTCAGATTAAAGCAACCTGAATATACAGGGTTTAAATTAGATTTATATTAAACCAACATGTGTTACATGGTTCTTTTACCTGTCACAATTAATAAATTAGCCTGAGCAACAGTCGACCTTAATATTGCTCATGACTTTCTTTTTTAATGTAGTGTCATGTGATTGAGTCATTGTGTTCATGTTTACAGATTCAACAGATAAATACGATCCCAGAGATGTGGAAAGACTTCAGAATGATGGTGGACTGGTGGAGGGCTACTTGACATGGAGACTTTATGTTGTTGATGATGCCTTGAAAATGATTGATGATAGCTTTCAGTGGAGAAAGGAGTTTGGTGTGAATGGTAAGAAGTCATTATGAGCATATTTTATTTATGATATGCTGAATTTCACATAACTAAAACAACTAAAGACTAACAGTCTAATTCTGATTCTGATATACCACAGATTACAGATTAAGATTCCTTGCGTTCAACCCAGTAGTAAAACATACTTTTGTTGTCTATATTTATTGCTACACAACACTACATAATATATACAAAATACATAATAATATGATTTAAGAAATACAGCAATATGTGACTTTAAAATACTTTCAACAAATATTAAAACGATAAACAACTAAATTTGCAAGTCAGCAATATTGAAGTAAATGTAGAAATGTCTCCAAATATTGGCATGAACTGTCTTATTTACAGTGATGACATTGCTAAATATAGATGTTTGCAAACACTCACCACAGCTCAGTGGATGTCTTTGTGCTGTGATGAATCCAGACAGAGTTGCATTGTGTGTTAAAACACTCTTATCTCCATGCACTCACTAACCCAGAGAACAATCCCCACTGTATCTGCGGAATTTCTCTGCTAGTTGGTTTTTCTTTAATCCAGCAAATTTCATTTGTTAAATAGTTGTTTTGAAAACTTGGTTTATACAAGTCATTAGTATACCACACTTAAAGATCAGCCTAAGTCACGTGTTGCTACAAGAGAAGTGGTTTGAAGTGTATTATTTCCTGTCAGCTGTGTTTAAAGTTGAACCATTATGGGGAAATTGTGTCACTAGGGTCAATAATACTGTTATACTGCCATACAACGGAGACTTAACGGAGACATAACCTTAAAAAGTAAAACAGATGTTATGTTATATACATTTAATGCAGTTAGAGCTGTTTAATTTGAATTATTTTTACCTATGTGTTTTCATCAGACGTAAGACAGACTAAAGTTTGTGTTATGTCTGATGAAAACACACAGGTAAAAATAATAAAATTTTTGAATGTATATTTAAATAATTATTTAATGTATAATTCTGTATAATCAAACAGTCACATAAGACTTACATTTCCATCTAAGTGCATACAGTAGAAACCTTGCAGTCAATGCTACTCATTTGTTTGCAATATTATATCCTATAGAGCTCTGCTGAAATGACAGTGAATAACATTCATCAGTGTAATGTGGTGTCTACCTGTGTGTTTTAGATCTCACTGAAAACAGCATTCCCAAATGGATGTTTGAGACTGGTGCCGTCTACCTCCATGGATATGACAAAGAAGGCAATAAGCTCTGTATGTACAAATATTGTGACAGGTTTAATTAAACTCTCTAGTCACACATTAACTACTTAGGTGCTGCAGAGAATAAATCAGTGAATGTACATAAATGCCACTCAAAGTTTATGCAATACAAAACTATCAGTACTTTAACACATTTTTTTTTTTTTTACACCGTTTACTGTCTTCAGTCTGGTTCAAAGTGAAGCTGCATGTCAAGGATGCAAAAACAATCGTAGACAAGAAGAAATATGTTGCCTTCTGGCTGGAGAGGTACGCGAAGAAAGAACCCGGGATGCCTCTCACTGTTGTGTTTGACATGACAGAGTCTGGCCTCAGCAATATAGTAAGTCTGTGATGGTGATTTAAAAATTTTATTCAATCATTTACATGTCTATTTCAGTTAAGTCTGTTAACAGAATTTTAATGCGGGTCTGCATTTGTCATTAATATTAAATTCTTTATGAATAAAATGTATTAGAAAAACAAATGATTCGTTTTATATGATTGTCCTTGAAATGCTGTTGGGTATCCTCAAGAATTAGCTGTTTGAGCTGAGGTTTTTCAGGGACTGATATTCTTCAATAGTTTTACACTTTGGAGATTAAAGTAACCTTTAAATCTCCTTGGTCAACTCGAGTGGACTGTCTCTCTAATCCATAGACTCACTGTGCTGCTGGTGTTAGCTTCCTGATGGAGCTTTCTCTGAGCGAGTGTATTTTATTGGCTCAGTGAAATATTTTGGGAAAAAAAGACCACAAACCAGGCAAAAAAAGAATAATTAGTAATAAAACTCAAATGTGAAATTCTTTGATTGGAACATCAGTTTGGAAGGCAGCCTCATTGAGGCTTGTTGAACCACAGTACGAGCTGGAGCACGGCTAGTCGGTGTGATCTCATTAAAGCTTGGGAAAGAGTCTCCTGCATAGCAATGAGGTTTCTAGCCAATTATGGAGCTAAGCCAGGGTAGAGAGGCTCTATCCATTGACATATCTGCTGGTAGTCTGATGGTTGTAATTAACATAAAACCATGACATGCACATTTATCATATTGACCAAAAAAGGATATTTAAAAAGAGTCAAGAAATGTACACCTAAATATGTGGTGTTTGATAAGATCTAAAGTATGCATTTTATCTTGCAACAATGATCACATTTTCTAATGTTAATGAAAGCATAGACTTTTTAGATAGGCAAAGTCATATTGTTGTCAATTATGCTTTAACTCCTTTTACAGTTTGGTGTAATATCGGAAAAAGATTCACTGAAGTGTTTTTTTCTCAGCTGTGGTATTTGAGATGGATTATGCAAGGGATCATTTAGAATTGCTTTTGATAAATGTTCATTTTCTGTTAAGTGGGTCACTTCAGATCTAGAGGCAGTTAACAAACACTCTACTTATTCACCCTTTTCAAATTTCTATAAAAACAATTTGTTTCATACTTAAAGACTTGTGCACAGTTCTCCTCTTTAAATCTTTGCTCTTTCCACTGTCTGTTGCAGGACATGGACTTTGTAAAGTACGTCATTAATTGCTTCAAAGTGTACTATCCAAAGTTTTTATGTAAGTAGCATAAGTTGTCATATTAATAATAATTTTGTGTTATCCAGCTCTTTACCACAGTGCACCATAAAGCTCATGTTGATTAAGAACATATTAAAACTGAGAGATCAAAATGCCAAGTTTTGTGTTCTTATCATTTCAGCCAAAATGATCATTGTCGATATGCCCTGGATTATGAATGGTAAGACTAAACCTCATACTTTTCTTTACTTTGTGTACATAACTGACCTTGTATTGGGAACAGTTTCATGTTTGCATATTGATAAGGCAACATGTTTGTATTTCAGCTGCATGGAAGATAGTGAAATCATGGTTGGGTCCTGAGGCAATTAGCAAGCTAAAGTTTGCTTCCAAATCTGAGATCCAGACATTCATAGACCTGGAGTATCTGCCACCTCACATGGGTGGAACGGTATGGCATTGTGTATTTATGTGTATCAGACTTTCATAATTCAACATCCAAGGTTCCACACGTCAGGTTCTTGGGAGAATGAAATTAAACCTAATCACTTCAGAAAATGATGAATTTCATTTTGAATGTTTATCAGCACACAACTGTTTTTGTACACATCAAAGCTCCCAGTATACTAAACATACCATGTTGTTCAACCATCCATATCCTGACTTAACTTATCTGGCTTAATTTCAGGACCCCTTCAAGTATAGCTACCCTCCTCTTCCTGATGACGACTTCCAAACGCCCATCTGTGACAATGGCCCTATTGTTAGCGAAGAGGAAACTGAGAGTAAAGACATTGAATTAGAGAGCAAAGATACCCTTGAGTCCAGCTTCAACTCTGAGGTTGCTGTAAAGCCTAAAAAGGTAAATTTTTCTTTTGACTTGATTCATGTAAAATTTAGGGTCTTGGATACATAATAGTAAACTTATTTTCTTTTTATAAGCTTTCAAATATCGGGATTGGTTGGACTGCAGGTTTATTATATAATTTATTTCGTAATCAATCAGTCTGTTGTCTTATCCAAAATATGTGGCTATCATTAGCTACAAGCTGCTGTCATAATTTTTAATATTACCTTAACTAACGTAGTAGCATGTCACTAGACTTTATTCAAGGTTGGTTGACTAGCTAGTATAGTTTACTTATTCACATGGCCCATGTGATTCAAGATGTTACCTGTGACACCTCCACCATCTTATTGAGTGTTCCAAACAGCAGAATGAGAGATTTTTGGAGATTTTTTGTTTAACAGGTACTGCTTTTTATTTTTTTTTTGGTTGTGTAGTGACATACCCGAATATCAATTTTGCCATTTCATGTCATGTTTTCAGAGGCGAGTCATTACATCATGCATAGAGACCATTTTATGTAGGAATTGCATGACTGTTCCTTGATGGGTGTGTTTGCTTTTACTGGTATAACAGTGGGGGAAAAAAACACACACACATACACATAATGTCCCTTTTATTGCTGTGGTTCTGTTGCATTCAACACCAGTCATGGTGTCTTTTTCTTACATTTATTAGATTCCACTCCTTGTTATATCATCCTCTCTATGGTCAAAGATTCCTCCTCTGCCCTATTTCACTTACTTGTTAAGTTGAGTTTGAGATTACAGCTTGTAATCAGATGGCTGTGTGGAGACAGCTGTGAATTAAGTGGCAAGTATTGCCCTGATTTGGGAGACGTTAAGCTCTCATTGTCTCTCTGAAGGTGACTTCTCATGTCTCATATTGGCTGCAATTAAATCCTTCCAGCAAAGCTCATGCATCACGGATTTCACTCTGTGTCTCTGTTCACAGCATCCCTTATGGTCCGCAGAGGATGTCAAGTCTGTTAGTTAAAGCTTTCCTCCACTGTAGCTGGATTCCTTTTTCACCCAAACCAGCAGCACATAACCCCAGTGTAGCCATATAAGTGAAAACACCCCACTGGCTTCAGCTTGAAAATGTCTGCGCAGCCACTGTCAACCTCCCGCTCACTCTGGTGTCACCGAATTACGCCCTGGTTGAAGTGGGGACTGTAGCTTATGTCACAGATTCTGCTCATTCTCTACAGTATGGTCCCGCTCTTCCCTCATAATCTATTTAGCTTCTTTTCTTGCCAGCAGCATGCAGAGAAAGCCTGAATCAAAATAGACATGAAGTATTTAAGGGTCATCTCAGGAGATGACTGCTGGGTGGAAATACTTGTGAAGATCTGAAGAAAGTTGAACCTCACTTTGTGCTGGTGCATGCCATTTTGAACCATATGTTTTCCATGTTGAATTAGTTGTAATTTAGTTGTGCAACTATAATTTGCATATTTTATAGTAATACTGTCACTATCAGCGAGGAACAGACTTGGACGTGTTTATCTACAGTGGATGTTAGGACAATTGGATGTATCTCTGCCGTAGTTTAGAGTCGCTGTATTTTAAACAAATCCTGTCTAGGGTTTTTTTTTTTGTTGCCTGCTACGTAAAGGACACTAACTGTATCTGTGGGGAACAACGAACAGTGCTGCATCACCCAAAGCTACTCCCATGAGCCTCTTAAGCCCCCAACAAACAAACAGTGCTCCTATTGTTAATGAATGCATATTAGTCATGCACAACAGATTTAGATTTAAAAAAAAAAAAGATATGCAAATAAGCAATTGTTTGACTCAACAGTAATCTACAGAAGTAAGTTTGAAGTGTGTTGGTGATTTTCTTACTGTGGCGTGCAAAGACAGATGGCTGTACTTGAACAGTGTAAATGGGGTGGGTTACGTTCTGGAGTGGAAATTTTAGCTTGTCATTCATGTAATGTACTGTGGGAAAGGTGGTTAGAATTGATAGTTACCCAACAAAGACACAGAGGAAATCAAATAAGTGTTTCTAGATATAAAAATAGTTCTGGTTTCTGTGATGTAAGTTTACAGTAGTTTGACTGATTGTGGATTTTTAAAGCTTCATATCAATGATTAGTTTAGAGTAGGTAAAGTCATCCAATATATTGTTGTCCCTCTAAAACTGTTGAAACAGAAAACGCCTAAAAGACAAGATGACTATTGAACGGAAAAGCTAAGTCAAAGCAGTAAATCCATCTTAATTCAACAGTATAATGAAGGTCATTGTGATGGCTCATTGTGTAACTTGGCATGAGGCTAACTCTGGGAGTACTGAAAGTTTCCTGAAATATTTTCCCCTCAAAGTCAGCGTTTCCATTTTCGGTCACTACTGGCCCCAGGTTTTACTGATACAGATAGTTTGTAAGATATCCTAGTTTAGACAAGTCAAGCAATTTGTTCAGAAGCTTGTTGTTGATCCCCACCTACAGTCATTCATGGTTAAGACCACCTGCACCCCAATCCCTTTCTCATCTGAGGAAGTTATTTCACCAGCGAATGTTGCCCACGATCAAATCAACAGCATCTAAACAAACATGGGCGAAGGGAACACGGCTCATTACCGGCAGTCGTTTTGTTATCTTTTTGTCGTAACTAAACCAGTCCATTACACCAGCCCGTTGGCACTTTGAACCTTGTGGAATGCATTCAGACAGGCTTAGCTCTACCTCTGATCCATCTTGTCTAAATAAACAAGCGACGGCACTTACCGCCACCACCCATCTCAATCTAAATTCCTCTGGATTCCAGCAGTGCCCTGATAACTTGCCAGCTTCAGAAAGCTAATTGACTTTCTCTTTGTTTTCAAACAAGGGCTGGAGGTGGTAAGACTGTGTAGGATCACACCCACACAAGGAGCTCACTGTCTAGAAGATTTCTACAGGCTGGAAAGGCAGGTGTACTCACGTGGCTGCATTGATTGTGAGTGCACCTGCTTGACAGTCGCCTGATGATCACCTCTTCTGGACATGTTCATCCCTTAACCCATCCTGGACCACACATTTCAATTCAACCCTTTAAACTGTAATGCACTGTAAAACAAACAAATAACTATTTAGTTTTGAAGGACTCCAGTAATGTAGGGTAAGTGAGTGGTAGCGTACTTTTTACTTTAACCATGTAAGCACTGAATCGAGCATAACAATTATTACACTGAAAACAATGGGCAGAGAAGTTGCCAGCATATCTTCTGACATTTAGACTGTGTATTCAAGCCTTAAATTATTACCCATTTACTGTTTGATTACAGTATATCACTATATTAATCTCTAGCACTAAATCTCGCCTACCTCTGGCAAATAATTAACTAATACCATCTGTGCCTTCTCATCTAACACTATCTTTTACCAGGTCTGTGACTCTGGAGAGTACTAATCATGTAGACCATCTTATACTGTGTCTTTATTATGTACTGTATTATAAATAGACACTTCATATTTAGCATTTCACTAATCGCAGTTTAGAACAATGTCAAATATCCAGTGATTTCTCTTTTTTTTTTGTCATTTGTTTTTGCATTTCATATCTTACACTGCATGTGTATTTGTATTTTTAATGTCTAATATTTCACATGTTTTTACTGATAATCAAAATGTTTTTAATGAATGACTACATTTTATTTTGTCTGTTAATATTTTATCATTAATGGAATAAGAAATATCGTCGTACTGTAGTGCACTACCAATGAAGTTCTAACTACTTTTAATTTCACTTCTGTAATGAAACACTCCACCATTTCAATTTTGACTGTTTTACCTCAATTTCTATTAGCATTATAACCTAATGTGTTAAGGTTGCTCTTTAAAATGATTAATAAATGGAGACATTTCATCAGCAGCTGATTATCTCTTGACGTCTTCATTGTGGCAGTTGCTTGACAGTCAGCCATAAAATTAAGATGACATGTTTTGTTGCTTATCACAGCAAATGACACACGTCCCCTCTGAGTCACAAATGTTCCCATCACATACAGAGTGTGTTCACCTTTACCCCTTCCCTCCCTTCTGCCCCTGATGTTCTCACTCTCCCATCTGCTTCATACAATATGTGCTGCCACAAACACACCGAAAAGAATCCCATTGCCCACGTGCAGCGTTTCCCCATTTCACCTACAATGTGCAAGCATTTCTGCGAACATTTCCCAATATGCACTTTGTCAGCTGTTTAATAGTCTCGTGGTGTGTCTGATGAGGATTTGGGTACAAGTTTATGGAATTTTTGTTGAAATGAAAGTAACCATGTATAATGACTTAAGTAGTGGTGGAACTTCCTCAGCTTCACAGTTCTTTTTTTTTTTTTTTTTTTTTAAGTAATCACATGGGGGGTATTTCATGTGTGCAATATCAAACAACCATGGTACTTGTGTCTGTGTTGCCATAGGAAACAAGTAGGACAAAGGGTCAGAAAGGATATAAAAAACAATCTTCAAAATTCTGAGGACATATCATCATTGTATGCACAGGAGGTTTTTATGAGTCATTAGAAATACTGTTAGGGGCTTCATTAACTGCTATCTTTCCCTATGAAGGGCAAAGGTCACACATTGCATTTTTAGTGCAGACGGCAGATAAAGGTTGTCAGTCTAGTGAGTCTCTTGTGTAATTCAACTGTCTTTCTTATTTCAGGTGAATTTCCTGGAAGACAGTTTGAGGTCAGAGGAGAATGATAAAGGAGACACGAGTATCAGGACCAAAGGGGCCAGGAAGCCAGCGACCACTTTCAAAGGCGCTCTCCTTGATGTTAGGTACCCACCCATTCCTGCCACGCCTGTTTTTCCACTCACAGTTGACAGTTACAGCAGTTAACATGTATTTGTGTATTAGAGACCAGATGGCTCAAGGGTAGAAACATTGACTGTTTACTGAAGGATTGCTAGTTTTATGGCCCAGACAGGTTGTCATGTAGGCTCTAACTGATCACCTGATCAATCTCCAAACTGTTTTTCTATGGCTCTACTTCTAAAAAAAAATAGCACCAATTCACAATAGGCTTCATTCACTATGCATTATGCAAACAGTCTTAACTGTCATTTTTGCATCACATTTTATTATCCTCAGGAAATCACATCTAAATTTGATGAGTAAGACAAAATCAATGCCTTCAGGTTGAGTTGGCATTTTATCACTTTTCCCGCTCATCTAGGCTTATTCTTTTCATACTCAGTGTTATCTCAGTGCTTGGTAAAGATCTGGCTTCATTGACTCACTCTGGAATGGGGGGAAACATGTTTAAAAAATAAACAGTTTTTCTTTAGGCTAATCACAGTCATTCTGAGTGGTGCTAAGCACAGGATGCAGTGACAGTCTCTTTGCAAAACAGTCTCAGGGGTTAGTCTCAGTTATTTTTGGTCGTGCATTTGCACATGGAGAAGTGAGCCCTGGTATTAAAATGACTAAATCCCTGCGTAAAAAGAGGTGTGCCTTTGCCAGACTTGTCATTTTCAGTGTGTAGTTGCAGCTCAGAGGAAGTTTTCACATAGTGAGATACTAGAAGCGAAGGGAATGCCATCTGGAATAGTCAACCAGTGGCAGGATTATTCCAGCACAGTACATTCTGAGAGACAGACCAACCCTCATCAGGAACCGAGAAACAGAACATATATGTTTAACTATCAGGACAGTAGAAATTTTGGAAAAAGTGTTTTTGTAGTTCTGGTTGTTTATCTTCAAGTCTGGTAAATTAGGCATCATACATGTATTTTCGCTCTTTTTTTTTTGTCACTTTACCATCTAGGTTTATTTAACAATTCATGGCCTTAACAATCAATTACATTTTTTGCTGACTTAATACAATTAAATTAGAGAAGGAAGAAAGGAAGAGGGGATAAGTGAAACAAAAAATCCTGTAGTATACATTTTTATTCTTTGAAGTAAAATTTTGAAAGTGGCTGGTCCTCGAGTGGTTCATTTTAGGACAAAATTAGTAGAAAGAGCTACTCCTATGTATTGTTACTATACATAAAATGGAAAATGATAATATCATATATGTTGTCAGTTCTTATCAACTTACTGTGTCATAATAGCTGCTGTGGTGTCAATCTTTTTAAGACTTTGCCTTCAGCTCCTTAATACCAGCTCTATGGCCAGTCATTCCTCCATCATCCTATACTATCCACCCCCTTTTTAAATTGAGCCTGAGATTACAGCTTGTAATCAGACAGCTGTGTGGACACAGTGGTGAATCAAGTTTTTCCCATGATTTGATCAAACAAAGCAAACTGAGATGAACAATAGTGTATCTTGCTCTAAATATTTGAAATTCTTACTTCTGTTATCAGAAGCAGCTGACCTGTCTTTAAGTTCAGCTCTTACACAGTCAACAAATGTATGGGATGACCCAAATAAACTGTCTTATGATCCACCTGTGGGTCACATCTCAGTTTTCGAGAATGAATGTATAAGATGATTATCTCTTAACAATTCGTCTGCCCTTTTAGTAAAAGTACTGACCAACTCTGATTCTAACTCTCACACTTTTCCCCTCCCCGATGATGCATACATTGAGAATGTGTATGTATTTGATGCACAGTAATTTGACAAATTGTAACTGGCTTCATATGTATCTGCAGTAATCTGCCCATATATTGGTTCAAAGCCTTTAGGTATTATTGATGTGTTTTTGTGGTTGCAGCTCAATGGATCGATTACACAACTAAATGTGCAATCCAGTCAATTGTTTACTGAGTAGAACAGAGTTGTTGGTGTTAATTATCAACAGTGCTACAGTACTCAGTGAAAGAGACACTGACTAATAATCAATTCATCTATATAAAGAGGCACCTGTCACCCTTTGCACGTGTCATCAGATGTGCCACATGTTTCAGATGAGCATTCATTTAATTGTAGTTCAGAAGCAGAGCGAGGGACTGTGACAATCACACTGACTAACATAGGTTCAAATGCATACTCCAGCAGCGCATCCACATACTGTGTGATATTACTGCTCATTTTCATGAATAATGTCCGTCGAGTTGTGTTTTTACAGACTAACAGCTTTGATGTAAGGATTTTCACAGCTCTGGGCTGTGAGTTATAGTGATAAACAGATTTAAACGAGCCTTAAATGCAATTATGTTTCTGAACTGTGTTAGCCTTAATGCAAGACTGGGGGCTTTAACACACAGAGAGAGAGAGAGAGAGAGAAAGAGACAGAGAGAGAGAGTGTGTGTGTGTGTGTGTGTGTGTGTTGGGGGGGGGCTTTGATCTTGGTTTTTCAGGGCCTGGAGACTCACTCTGAGCTCTAGCAAATTCCAGACTCTACAGCTCTCTTATTGGGGAAAAGAACACACAAGGACATGAAAAAAATGAAATTATCTTTGTTCTTTGCAGTTTTAGTCCATGAAAGTCTGCCAAGCTGCATCAATGAGAAGCTTTGCACATACTCAGCACATATTCTAATCCATTTGCAAGTTCCTTCTTAGCACAGTTAAAGTCTTTAGTACTTTAAATGTTACACTGGCACCAAATTCATCAAATCAGAAAACTATTTATAGCCAAGTTAAACTGTTTCAGTCTTGGTTAGAACATCCCTATGAGTACCAGTAAAGTAAAATGCCCCATCTTAAGATTTTAGGCCAAAGACTTGTTGGGCCTCCAAATGTTACACTTTTGATAAGCGTTGACATGCTGGTCTTGTTTTAACCTAAAAATAACACTGTAGTTCCTCATTCTGCCTGTGAAGGAACCCAGATGTAGCTTGAAAACCCAAGTGAAGGCCTCTAAACTCCATATAAGACAAAAAAAAGAAGCAACATATCACTGGCTGTTTGAAGAAATATAGCTTTTCAAAATAGTCCTTCTCACACAGAAACCTTCACGCTAAGACCCTTAAATAACCATATTTATTATATATCACAATGGTTAAAGTTGATAGTGTGTGTGTGTGTGTGTGTGTGTGTGAGGAATTCTGCTTCTTACTTCAAGTCCTGCTTAAATTTCTGTTATTTTCTTCTGATCACCCTCACCTGCTTGTTGCCTCTTTCTGTCAGGAGGATGACAAAAACACCTTCACTCTTTAAGTTTCATGAAACTGAGCAGAATGCCAAGATACAAACAAAGGAAAAAACAGACCAGAATTTCGTAAGACAATTTTTTTTCCCCATCTGCATTTAATATTCGAGAGCAGGTAAACTTAGAAGTCACAGTAATAGTGAGTTAGATTACCAAAAAGGAGAAAAACACGAGGTACAATTCAGTTTTTGTTGTTGTTTATGATTTAATCCTGTGCACTGGGTAGAACAGTAGAGTATTGGCATTGCCAGAGGTCAATGCTCTTCAGATGCCCTTCTATTGGAAAATGGGTCATGGGCTATTTTTATTGGGTCACCAGTTGGCAGCATAACGTACTGTTGTATGCGTCCTCCAGCATGAATAAACAGTGTTTGAAAGGGGTTACATGTAGTATTGATATTCTAAACTTTCAACAGCAGGGTGAACTCATGTACCAGTACACACTTATGGCTTTCAACTCCACCAATGAATCACTGTGTTTCACAGCTTCTATCACTCACTTATAAAGTAGAATGTTCATTGTTTGCACACATTTGTATTATGGTATCATGTATTCTGGTATTTTTTAACTGTGGGTCAAAATGATCTTTTCATGCTGATGGTTTGTTTACATTATAGCTTTATTAGCTTTGGATAGGAAACAGCTGCTGTAAAACCATGTCACCTCCACTTTCTGTATAATTTGTATTATCAGTACAATAAAGATCAGAACTGTCCCAGTTTAGGCTAACTTAACAAAGATCATGATCACAGGATAACCCCACATTCATAAGCCTCATAATGAAACTCACCTGCATAGAAGGAACACTGTGTTTTCACCATCAAACTCCTTTTTTTATTGAAATATGTGTCAGTGGTGAAAATAACTGCTTGTAGCTTCTATCACTTTGACTCTAAATGTGTTTCTTAGTGGATCTCATCCTACTTTGTTTTTGTATGACACCTTGATCAAAGTTCCCATGGCCCTGTAGACTAGAGCAGTGACTCACTACTACTCCCTCTAATCGTCACATCAGTTTGTCAGACGGTTGGTATGAATACATTTAGGTATCTTTAGTCCAATAGACTGAATCTTTAATCTAAACATCATTTTCAGTATTCTTTTTTCCTCTGTCAGCCCAAAATCCGTTTGAATTACCATATTTGTTTTTCACACTCACTTGTATATATATATATATATATATAGATTTTATTTTTATATATTTTACATAATCATAAAAATAAAATACAACAAACAATACAGCAAGGTCAATTGACTGTTACAGTATTCAACCAAAACATCCATAAATAATGCTATAATATGACTTTTAATATTTGAAAATAGGAATACTACATATAGCCCATTTATTTCAAATGGCTTCCTGTGCTACTGTCTAAAAATATTATCTTTATTTTTACAGATTTACAGGCCATCTTTCCACAGTCTAAATATTTGCATTGACACTGTCTTTAAGTACGTTTCTTCTTCATAAAGTTGGAGCCAAGTTGTCGGCAATACTTTGCTAGGTGTGATTATATTCCTACATTCTGTGTCTGTCTCGCAGGCCGAGTGAGAGTGGAAAAATATAAATATTATGGTAATTCAAATGGATTTTTGGGTTTTGGGCTGACAGACCTATAGTAGTCTGATATAAATAGCATCACAACTTACTTTAGACTTACTGTGTGATGTAGATTATTAAGGCGATGTGAAGCAGAAAAGCCACCAGTCAGAGGATAATAACACTTAATAAGGCACAAGTCACAGCAGCCTCATCAGTATTAATAATGGACATAAAACAGCACCCTGATAGGCATTTCACACTCCAAAATAATAATTTTTTTCTCTCTAATTTTAGAATGATATTCTTGTTACTCACCATGTTTGTGTGAATGTTGTTGTCTTACTCTCTCCAGTCCTGCAGAGGAGCTTAGTTTTGGTTCTGGAGAAACAGAGAAGAAAAGTCTCATTATTCTGAGCAATGTGACCAAAAATCAAGTGGCCTTCAAGGTGAGTCTCAAACTGCTCAGAGGATATGTTTACTTATTTGTAGACCTGACATGAGAATGATGTCTTTATGCTGGTAAAATAAATATTATTCATAAAATTGAGATTGAGGGCCTTGTTTGTCTCCACAGGTCCGGACCACAGCACCTGAGAAGTACAGAGTAAAGCCCAGTAGCAGCTGCTGTGAACCAGGCGCATCAATAGACATAGTAGTGTCTTTACATGGAGGTACAGCACTTAAGCTCTGCACTCTATTCCACTCACAGCGGATGTTTTAAAATGCTGAACTTCGGAATAATCCCACAGTCTTGTCTCTTACCTTCCTAAAGTGCCAGTAGCCATTTTATTTGCCTGACATACATATTTCAAGAGTGATAAAAGAGGCATCTAAAAAAAAAAAAAAAAAAACAACGAAAAAAAACAAACCATTAAACAACTGACAGTGCTGCGTGAGTCAAAACATTTTATGGCCTTAAAGCAGTGAAGTGTCAGCACTGGGTTATGCTGTACCGCTGCTGGTTGCTCAGTAAAATCAGTGCTACCTATTTTAGGGCATCTTTTATTCTCGCTTTTATGCTCTATGGGGTTTTTTTTTTTCACCACTGCTTTTATGTGTGGCAATGTATTTTTTCACGTAAGACCATTTATTTCAGATCCAAGTCAGTAAATTGCCTAAGTTTTATTACAGATTTATTTTGTCTCATATTCACCAGAAACTTTTTATTTTTTGTATTCTGTACAAAACAAACATAAGGTATATTTTGGATGCACTGACCATAAAGCACCTTTGTGACTAATAATCCGTTTTAGTGATGTGACATAGGGAAAATTGTCCCCTTTCTCCCATTTATCATGACACTGATCTTCTTGAGTCCTTAATCTATTAATCTATTTCAAATTTCTAATCTGAAATTTTTTTTGGTAATGGCCCTTTTCACTTGCTGCTTTATGAACAAATATCTATACTTTTTGATTACATTATTAGTTATAATACATGCAAAATACATCACCAAAAATGTTTTAGCGATTGAATATCCTCATATCTTAATAGTTGAATTGAATATATTTTTCCAAAATGATACAAGTCTTGGACATAACCAAAATATAGGTACATGATTTACACTGGTATTAATAACATAATAAGTTGTGAAAAAATTAATTATAATTCTCCAGTAATGTTTCCTCCCAAGGGCATCACAGCCATTTAAAATGTGGGGGGTGTTCTATGTTGTGGCACACGAGCAAAATTTATCATCGGAAAATTTATGAAAAATTATCCATTAATGATTACATTTTTATATTTAAAAAGTAATATATGGCCGAAAATGATAACAAAAAATGTGTTTATCCTCAATTAAACAATTAAAAAGAATTTAAAAAAATCAGACACTGATTTTACAGACACTGTACCTCTTTTTTCTTACAACATTTTTTTGTCCATGTCAGGGGAGATGACTAAACATATGTTCCTCATGGGGAACATCACTGAAAAAAGTTTGAGAACCACTGGCTTAAGGTATATGTCACTGAACAAGACATAGTTTAGTTAACTTAGTTTAACAACAGCAACATTTCTCATTACTTACTGGTTGATGACTGTTTGCTAACACCGCGAAGAAGAACTTTTTACATTTAGGCCGGCGAACTGAGGTGTGATTCCTTTAAATATGCTGTTGAGCCGCCCGGGCGGGTAAACAGTTTAAACTATAGATATTGTAACAGCCCCGCAATGTTATTGATGTTTGTTTGGCGTGACTTTGACCGACAGTAACCGTTTGTCCTGAAATAAAAAGTAGGTGAGACCAACTCTCCGTCTGTTTCCTGGATCCAGTAACGATACAATATATAAACTCAGGAAAAAGTGGGGTGTGTGAAATCATCTGGGTGGAGAAGCGGGGGTGTTTCAACACCCCCATCCCCCACAGGTGTGACGCCCATGTTCCCTCCATATTCTTGAAGAAGTGGTTGACTGTTTAGTTCTCCACACTAAAAACCTTTTTCATTTTTTTTATGCATCAGTGTCTGTTTGAGATCCATGAACAGAAACATTTTTCTTCTAACTGTAATTCTTGGTTGGATTTTTTATTTTATTTTATTGTATTTTTTTGTGCAGGTTCACAGGCTTCCCCTCAGGACAGATTTTTGGTTATGGCTGCTGAAATGGACAATGCTGGACCGCAAGAACTCGCACAGTTCTGGAAAGAAGTACCAAAAATCAAGGTCATGGAGCACAGGTAAACAATCTTTGCACAGCTATGAGTGTGAATATGAACAGACTTATACTTGGACTGATGTGACACAGTCCTCATTAGAGTTACAGGGTTTTCTTGTGACATGTTAGATGGTGTTCTCCCCATAGGTTGCGCTGTCATGTTTTGGAGAGCATTAAAGCAGCAGTGAGTCCTCTCAGAGACAGCCCGGTTGAGACAGTAACCAGCGGGCAACAGGAATTAAGCACAGCAGTAAGTTCTGGTCTGAAACCGACCTTACAGTTTTTGTGTTCCCTTCATTTGGTTTTTGGATATTCTGTTGCATTATACATGTGTTTACTGTCTGTAGCTAAGTTTTACAATATTAATATTTACTTTATTCTGATGCTCTTTAATGTTTCAGCAATGTTTGAGTGAAGAAGCACTGTTAACGTTAAAATGAGCCAATGTTAATTTGCCATTTCTTTGTATATTTTAAAATTATTCACCCAGGCATTCGATGACCACTTACTTACTTATTCCTCAGTAAGTATAAAATGTGTTACAATGTAGTTTTATCCTAGTAGTAGTTTGTATATTGAAACCCTCTTAGATAAATAGCACTAAATAATTTTGGTGTTCTGCTGTAGTCTTACATTAGTCAGTGCTTATAAAATATTCATTTCCAAAACACTAGCATCTGCCACCAGAGCACAGGTTGACATATTTAAATGTTTTATTTTGTTCAACCAGCAGTTATGTAATTGAAAATGTTAGAAGATTGAGCTTTTGATGTTTTTTTTTCCCATGAAATGCTGCAAAAATGTTCAGTTCATTGTCTCTTGAATAGTAATTGTATAATTTGACATTTCAGGAATTTGTCCTCTATTTATTAATGATTATTTTGTTCCTAATTTGCTATGCAGTCTTATTTCCATGGCTTTTAGTATCTTTGATTTTTTTTTTTTTTTTTAATGTTGGACTGATGAATGAAGTTGGTATTTTTTTCTTTTCCACCAGCTTATGCGAGTCATGACCAGCACCTCACGGATGGAGCAGAAGCTGGACAGGTGTCTGTGGGTGCAGAAAGTTCTCATTGGGTTGGTGTTGATCTTGGTGGTGCTGAACCTGTTGTGTCTGTACATGCTGGGAACATCTTGACCCACCTCGCCACCTCCTGTATCTGTTTACCACAAACACACAAGATGTTTCCAGCACAGCTACAGCTACAGCTGACCACCTGAGGGAAGGTTGTCCTGTGCTTACTGAGCAAACCTGAGCAGTCCCTCCCCCTCCCCCTCCTCCTTACCCAATCCTCTCCATGGACTGTTGTCATAGTGAGGAGGACTGCTGACTTTAGGGACATGTGAGTTGTTGTGGAGTTACTACACAGAAAGATTTATGCTTGTCTATTTCCAGACACTTGACGGTAAAGACATCAGAGACACTTAATAATGTGACATAAAATCATTAAGGTATTTTTAAGTGTAATCATCAGAAAATAAGCGTTTATTTATTGCAAAATTGACAAGATGTTGCTAATAATAGTTATTTTTGTGATAATAATGTACAAATTTTTATAATATTCAAATCTATCCGTGTATAAATAAACTCATTTTTGCCAGTGTATTTTCTTCTTCTTCTTTTGTATTATCATCTGAACACTAGTTTGGGAGCATTTTTGCCATAAGTATCCACACTGTTATCCTATGCATCTCATTAATAAACCCTCATTAGTATAGAGATGTCTAATTGAAAGCATTGCAGTGTATGACCTTACTAAACCTCTCCACTCTAGACCAAGGAGCCACATGAGATCTCTGTCACCCTGATCTTCCTTATTTGTTTTAATTACCCAGACTCCTGCACACTAAAAATACCAAAGCAATTACTGCTGAGTACAAGGACATGGCATAACCCACTTGTAGCTTAGTAGGAAGCACACATATCTATAACAAGATCCAGCTTGGGGCAACTGGGACGTGAGTCGCCACATACGAAAACATCACAATTTGCTTATTAGTTACGTGCTTGTAAGTGTTCTGTAGCTTTTTTCACAGTAGGGGGTGCCTGCTCACAATCAAGAGATAATTAGATGGATTGAAATTTGAAGACGTAATCCAGCACTGATTAAGTACTGTCCTGTTTTCAGTCCTGACGATGTGTTTATTCCCCAGAGATCATATTCTGTAATGGTCTACTTGAATAATATACCCTTCATATGGTTTACACTTCTCTTTTCCATGCCACAAAATGTATAAACGTCTCTACTACTTGATGCTTGTGGGTCCGATGAAGCGAAAGTGAGCATCAACATGAAAAAATACATTTGTGCACATTATTTATCAAGTGGGATCATTTTTTTTTTATCTAAAGATTTTATGGAACTGTTATTCTTTTTAAAATACCATTCATAGAAAGGTTATTTTTTATATCATAGCCATAGCTCCAATTTGACACTAAAAATTACATATAAAAAAGGAGAAAATGGATTCAGTCTGTTGATTATATGGATGATTAAGTTTCAAATATTAGATTTTAATTAATTTGTGAATGTTACTGATATTTATGAGTTTGAATATTTGCTTTAAAGGCCCTGTCCATGTGTTAACACAAAATTCTTATTATTTTTTTCATTTTGAAGTTGGTCATAATTCAGATATTTAAGTGAAAATTATTGATCTTTTGATATATTTTGGGTGATGCATACACTGGTAAAGAGTCATCTATGCGTTACTATGGCAGCCTGTCCAAGTGTTACCACATTCTTATGACAATAAAACACAAGCTTTTCAATATTTTGCTCCAAAAATCTATTTTCAACCTAGCTGAGGATAATATCAAAAAGGTTTTTGTCCAGGTTGATATCAGTTTCTGTTGAGAACCACATTTTGAATGTTTGCATAAGAAATTGATGTCCGTTTCAATTACTGAACAGTAATTTAACATTTTTCATCTAAAACTTTTACCTCCCAAAATTGTATTATATATATATAATGTTAAAGTGCTTATAAATACCTACTCGCATATGTATAATACATGCATATAAGTTATTCTGCTTACATGATAGACACTGTTAAACACAAAATGTATCCACGTGTTACTGCTTGATCGAACCCTTGTAGAACAATTACATAGTTTTAGGTCAGTATGCGTGCTGGGCATGAAACTTCCATTACGGATTTTACTTTAACCCTCTATATAAATGCATTCTGCACTATTTGGGTAGTAAGTGCCTGTGAGCCCAAAAAGGAAAGGGGTTAATGGAGTGTGTGCCTCTTGAGGATATAAGTAAAAGCTTTGGTATCACTCATAGGTGGGCTGACTGGAAGTGCGTTTAAGTGCCACGCAGTACCCGGAAAAATCATTTGAACTACACCACACTGCACTGAGCAACAAAACAGTACCACTTCTAACAACATAACAACTGACTTGAGTGGAATATGATGTGAACAGTGTTTCCCAGACAGACTGGTCTCACCTGATCGTCTACATGTCACTAATTATTAGTGGTAGATCCTGTATGTGTTTCTTGGCAGCTTCAGCAGACAGAGGCTCCTCCACAGCATTGATTTAACATTAAACACCAGTGAAATCGAAACACGGTTCAATGTGTGCCAGGCCTTGGGGTAATGTCGGAGGGGGACTGTGATTTAGTTCAACTGGTAAATTGGGACAGGGGATCAATGAAAAGTTAATGAGCGTCAGATTTAATAAGAAAGGTATGGGTGAGTTGAGTAACTGTTGCTTTTGTCACGATGAAGTGGATGTTCACAGTGAATCTCTCAGACCACACACTGCTGTCAGTATCATTTCTCTACTTGATAATATAATACAGAGGTGTTAACATTCTTCAGTTCAGATAGCCATGCAGTGACAGCAATAATCCATAACAACAAAGCCCTGCAGAAAATATTAGTTTTCTTCTCATCTTATACTGTCTGCCTTTAAACCTGACCTCAGCCTGTTGTCTGCCTTTATTCTCAGCTTTACTGATTTATTGTATGCACAGACAGAAATAAGAAACAAGCAAGTCCACAAAGTGTTTTTCTTTCTTTTTTTTCCCCCCAGACACCAGCGAGTGTGTCTACAGGCACACTAATATTATACTATTATTAAGAATTTCACCAGTGATAAGTTTACAGCATATGTCAATAATACTCCAGTTTTATGATTTTTTTTTTGCCTGGACATACAATTGTGTTCATAAGTTTACATACCTTAGCAGAATTTATGATTCTCTGTCTGTTTTTCAGAGAATATTAATGATACAAAAAAGTTTTTTTCACTCTGGGCCTGTGGTTAGGTGAAGGCATTTATTATCTGTTTGTTCTTCTTTAAACACAAACTATGAAAATGACCCTGCTCATAAGTTTACATACCCTAGTTCTTAATTGGCCCCTTTAACATCAATGACAGATGGAAGTCTTTTGTGGTAGTTGTGGATCAGACACTTTATTTTCTCAGATGGTGAACCAATCCTTTCTTCTATGCAATACGCTTTCAGTTCCTTTAAGACAGGGGTCTCAAACATGCGGCCCAGGGGCCAAATGTGGCCTGCCAAAGGTTCCAATGTGGCCCCTGGGATCAATTTGCAAAGATCAATAATTCCACAGTCCAGGATGTGGAACTAATTTTAGTTCAGGTTCCAACTACAGACCAATATTATCTAGAGTCAAATAACAAAACCTAAAAAACAATTCCACATTTTCATCTGGATTTAATGTGGAAAAACATTTTACATTATGCCGATAATGATAAAAAAAAAATTTATATCTTTGTTTTGCTTTGAATAATGTACAGTTACAAACTAATGTAGTAATACAATGTGGAAAAACCTGAACAAGTATGAACAACATGAATTGTCCAAATAAAATTAACTACAATTTTAACCATTTTTTGCTTCATGTAAAATATGTTGAAGCAAAACATTGTAAAAAAAAAAAATTGCATTAATTTTTCTTAGGAAATTCTGGTTATTCCCATCTTTTTTGTTTGTATAGTCTGTAAAAACAAACAAACAAAAAATGACAATATTTTCATAATTTAATGAGGGTGTTTTATCACAGATTACAGAGATAATTTTCTGGCCTAGTTTTAAACCTTATAAAATAGAATATCATCATGTTCATAGATGTGAACAAACAAACAAAAAGCTGACATTTTTAGGAAAGTGTTTGAGTGGGAATGGGATACCAAGTGCAAACGGATGCATATAAAGACGAACATTAGCAGAATTTTAATTTTAATCTTCCTTTACCCATGCAAGAGGTTTATTAGAAATGTTGTCTTGTGCAGAAACCAGACTCTTGTGCATGAAACATTATCATTTATACCTCACTCATCTCAGTGGGGAAAGAAAAACTATTGAAATAAAGCAATATAAAGGTTTCTGTTGCTTTTAAGGTCCAATCCTGTGGCAGGGGGATAAATAAACAATAAGTAAATGATAATAATGAAGACACTAAACCTGCTGTTTACACAAGATTTTACCTTCATGTTTTGAGTCTAAATTTCTTATCTGAAACAATAAAAATCAAATATCATGTAGATCATAGACTTATCTTTACACATCTCTTCATTTTTATTACTTCATCAGACCGGATCCAGGTAGTTTTTCTCAACTAAACAAGTTAAAAGAAGAACATGCAGTTTGTAACTGGGTTATGACACATTTTCTCTGTTTGCGTTCCGTCTTCACACAGGCTTTGTTGTTTTTATTTGTTTATTTTCTTGTGCTGCACATATTTCCTTTTTAGGATATGGACTTTTAGACTCTTATATTATTGTTAAGACTCTGCTGTTTCCCTGGAGAATACATTTGCATAATACTTCAACACATCCTCTGTACTAGAACAAAGACACAACAAGAGATTTAGTTTTGTTTCAAGCACAATCTTTTTAATATATAGGTAAATCTATACAGTACATACAGTTTATTTTCAGCATACAGATATTGAAACCTTAAATGATATGATCACATAAAACTAGTTCACCCCAAAACTAACTGAATCTAAAATTGATGTCTTGGTTTCAGTTTTAATATATATTAATATCATCTTGCCTGTTGATTTTCTTAATTATAAAATATTAAATGGTTCTTTTCTAAAAAAAAAAATTGATTATGTAAAGCTAAAACAAACACTCTCCCTGCTCTTTATAACATAAATTGAAGATTCATTTTTTGTTTTAAATTGTATATACATCTGTGATTCAATATTCAATGTAGATGCTCCTAAAAACCAAATGACCCTGCTGTAAATTGACAGTCAGGATGTTATACTGACTTATTACTTTTATTATTTACATATTATGAGACCTTGAACAAGAACTGATCCAGTCTCTAGAGTGCTGTGTTGAACTGCCTTAGCTGTATGGTGACTCCATGTCGATCTATATACGTCTATCTACACCCTTTCATGGATCAAAACAGTCTTGTGAGCACAATGTGTGCCAGTCATGTGGACAATTACATATCAAAAGGATGTCTGAGGGGAAAACCACAGCACTTTTAGTATCAAACCACAATAATGCTGCAGCTCACCATCCACTATTTTTGTCTCAAAGAACAGAAGTACCAAATATTTTCCCACTTGTGTCATGAAAAAATATTGTTTCAGTGTATTATTAAGCTGTTTTTGCATTAATTATTCAATGATGTGTTCAGCCTTATAAGCCCACACTCGGTTTGTTTTAGCAGTGTTTAATGTTTAAATGATCAGTCTTTTATGCCTTTATAATAACGTCTAGATAGAGCCAAAGAATCAGTCTGTACACAGCAGTCTTCAACAAAAGAAAAATACAGCATAATAATAAAACCATGAGATATGATGTACCAAATCTACTTGCCACAAGATTGCACAAGTCCACCACCTATTGACCAAGATGTGAACTACACCAAATCTGAGCTTTAGGGGCTGGGTATTGTCAGTGCATGAGATCTCCCTCTGGGTCTGACTGGTGCAGTAGATACCGCTTCAGTTCTGTCGGAAGGCGAAGGCTATGAATCTCACCCAGTCTGTTTTTACCCACAATTCTCCTGATGATCAGTCGACAGAGCTGCATCAGAGGAAACGTTTCTGTGCAGGAGAGTGAACAGAAGCACGAGCCATGACAGATGTTGTCATTAATAGTGGAAAAATTAACCTTCACAATGAGGCTAATTGTATAACCCATAAAGGCCCAATGTCACTTCTGTGTCAGTTTCCAAATTATTATTTTTTCTTGTCTGTTTAACCTTTCTTAAATGATTTATCATCATTTATTTTCATGGTATGCTCTGTATTTTACATTTTTGAATATATATCAGGTATTTTATATAGATGTGCATAAAAGATCAGATTAAAGTTGAGGGTTATTATATCAAAAAGAGAGAAAATTGAAGGAAACATGACTTATTTTTAGTAAAATATATCATTAACTGAACATGAACCAAGTGTCTCCCTCCACTGCCATTGATCAAACTTAATGAGTTTTACTGGTGAATCAGTGTTGTAGAACTATTTTACACTAATCAATTACCAGGACTAGTGGATCAACAGGTATTAAACAGTTTCAATCGGTCATTGGTTTTGGTTGTCAGTGGATTTTTGGGTTTTTATGAGTTACTTTAGAGGAAATATCACCTGCTTCTTTCAGCAGCTTCTCTGTGAGGCTGTTTGGAGGTGCGAGATCCAGTGGATGTTTGCCCTCCAGGTTCCTGAAGTGGCGATCTGCCCCATGGTCCAGCAGGATGGACACCATTTCAGGGGAAGACAGACGGGCTGCAGTGTGCAGGGGAGAGTCTCCATGAACAACACTGTTCACACTCGCACCTGAAATGTCATAACAGCTCAGTTACAAAGGATTCTTCAACAGCAGCATGTCAGGTTTAATGCCCACTTCTTTGTCTGCCTGTATTTTATTAGAATTAAGAATATTACAAACTGTGAATACAAAGGTTTTTAGGTTTTTTTTTTACTGGTAGATACTGCATGAATTTTATCATCACACTTCACATCCAGAATTTCATATACCCTTGGGCTCATAAGTTTACATACCCGAGCAGAATTTGTGATTCTCTGGACATTGCTCAGAGAATATGAATAATAATACAAAAGTTTTCTTTCACTCATGGCTAGTGGTTTGATGAAGCCATTTATTATCAAATGAATATGGTCTGAAGAGGGCCAAACCAATAAAATATTAACTTATAAATAATGTCAACTCCAAACTTTTCTCTGTTTTGAGTGAAAAATGTGAAATTATATAATGACAATGTTTGAATCTACAAACTGTTAAATGAGAATAATATGAACAACCAAGACTATGACTATTATCTCAATTTTTACTTTTTACCTTGTATTTTATCACATATTTTGACATTTTATCTCATAATTTTTACTTTTTCTCTTAAAATTATGCAATTTTTTTAATCTCATATTTCTAACTTTTTTTTTTTTTAATCTCATGATGACTTTTTTTTTTTTTATCTCAATTGTGACTTTTTTCTCCTATTTTTCCTAAATGTCCTGCTCATATCCACAAAACTGAGTACTGTGACCTGATCAAACACATTACCTACACAGGAAGTCACTTTTAAAGGCTTTATTTTGGATACTTTTGAAATGTTTCAGATTTTTCCTGGTTAAATAAATTGTGCTCATGGCAAAAATTAAATAAACAAAAAAAATAATTTTTACTTTTTAATTTTGTGCTTTATTACAATTGACAAATTATACTTTTTTTTTTAAACTTTTAGCTAAGTAAAGGAATTGAATCAGTACTTCTACTTTTACTAGAGTATTTTGTCACACAAGTAGTTGTACTTCTACTTAAGTACAGAATGTGAATACTTTGACCACGTCTGGATGTATATTTATGTTGTAACACATTCTTATAACCTTAACTAACGCAGACAATTATCAGTTTTAAGGTGTTAAATTATATATATATAATTTAACACCTTAAAACAATGACAGGTTTTATCAAAATAAAGAAAGTATCTTGAAATTTAGACTAGTGTTCGCAAAATAAAAACCTAATATCCTCCCTCTCAAAAAAAAAATAAAATTCTTAACGACTTTGACATTCATTTCAACAACTAGTCCATTATTTTGTGAAACTTTCTCATGTTAATTTACTATTTTTTAAGGGTTTCTGAAATGGGCTTCTGAACACTCAACCTAAAAGAACAAAGGTAAACTATTCTCACCGAGCTGAAGCAGCTTTCGAACAGTACTCAGCTGCTGATTGGAACAGGCCATGTTAAGAGGTGAACCTGACTGTTCCATGTACTGGTCCACATCTGCACCATGCTGAACAAGGCTCTCTATGCACTCTGGGTGACCTACACAGAGTTACAAGCATCATCACAATGAAACGTGAAGAGTACTTCAAAAGATCTGCCTGGTTTTTTTCATCTTGTGGAAGAAAATGCTACCGTTTCACTTCACAGCCCACGACAACAACGCACTATTATTACACACAAGGTATTTTATGGAGCGTTTTTGATTTTGAAGCAACTGACTAAGCTGCTTTCGACATAGATTATCCATGCAGATGCAAGGGAATGTGACCTTTAACCTTTGGCTGCTGCACTGTGAAGTGGAGAGCTGGAGTGACTGGTTCCCTGAGGAGTCGCTCCGTGTTTCAGGAGCAGAGTTACACAGGTCACATGACCATGAGCACAAGCTTCGGACAGGGGTGTTTGTCCATCCACGGTCGAACAGTTCACCTGATGGAAATAAATAAGTATCGACTGTAACACCCTAAAGTAGACGTGTGGCATCCACCAATTCCAATATGATCTGAAATGAGCCAATCAATAAAATTATATCAGTGAAAAATGGAAAACTACATCATGAAAGTGACTACATCTTACGAGAGACAATTAGTGCAACTAGGGGGGGCAATATTTTTTTTAATATAATTATTATTTTATTTATTTATTACTCAGAATTGTGACTGTTCTAAACATTTTTCTTATTATTGTTCTGAGAAAAAGAGTCATATTTTAAGGGAAATAAAGTCTGATTTCTATCTTTTTTTGGTCAAAATTCTGACAAAAAACAAAAAACAAAATAATAATAATAATAATAATAATAATAATAATAAATGTACCTTATTTAATAACTCAATTCATTTATTTTCCAAAGGCCCTAATTCACTTCCATAACATCTAAACAGTATCCTGTAAAAATATGAATAACATTAACAACCTGAAATTTATAAGTAAAAAAATAAGTGCAATTTTAACAGTATTATGCCTCAGTTTACAATTACACACATGCATTCCAATTTAGAGATTACAGTGGATTTAAAAATACAGAAAACACTGAGTAAAAGACAGAATATTGCTAAAACATTTTACTTCTCTCAACACATTTTTCATATTTGTTCAAATATTTTGACCAAATGTTTGTGAAAGGATAGTTTAGAAATAAGAGGCATAAAAGGGCTATGAGCGCTCAGGAGACTATGCAAATAATGTTACTCAGGCGCTCATCTGTACCGGGTGAAGTCAAAGTCCAGGAGAGGAGGAAGGAGCAGAGGCAGTCTGAGATTTAAAAAATATAAAAAGCCTTTAATATAACGTGTCAATTCTAAAAACACATGAGCCTACGCGTTGCAGCCATCAGGCCTTCATCACGGGATATACAGTAAAAGTAGTAAAAGTTAAAGTCACAGGTTAAAAAGGCACCCATAGTTAGATAGTTTAGAAATATGTTCATGTAATTTTACTGTTTTACACTAAAAGAATAAAACTGTCATTATTATTTCTATGTTAATATGATAGTGTTTTACTGGTCTGAACCACTGGCTCATATTAGTCTGGATATGAAACCACAACTAAAATAATTTTAACATCCTATAGTTTTTTTTTTCTATTTCACAAATTCATCCCACTGGGCTGAATTGGACCCTTTGGAGGGCCAGTTTTGCCCCATGAGCCGTATGTTTAACACCTTAGCCCTGAAGTGCTCAAAATCAGTAAATGGTATGATGGAAGTAAAGGCTAAAAATGGGGGGGGGGGGTGTATTGTTTCTATTCTGCTATACGTAAGTGACTTTTATATATACATTTACATTAAGTTAATACTCTGGCCTATGGTTATAGTTGTATAATGCGAAAATATACATGACAAGTGAATTAACAATAATGGTGATATGAAACTTTAATAATACAAAAATCTATTTATTTTTCTTTTACAATACCTGAATTATTGTATGCGTTTCATCTGCAGAGCATTGTGTTCATATGTATGTGCAGATTTGTGTTGTTTATTGTGCAGGTAGAAGACTGGAGCCTTGTTTATCTGAATGTTGAGTTAATCTCTTACCTAAATGCACCAGCACAAAGTTAAACCCGACAATAATTGAACAGCTACTGGGTGAGTTATTGGGAAGCACAGAACACAATTTATACTTTAACCATCAGTTTACTTGTTTCCAAGAAAGTAATGATTTGGACTCACATGTGCTCCGTTTTCCACCAAAACTTTAGCACAAGCCACATGTCCTTGTGCACATGCTGCATGAAGGGGAGAAACCCGGTCCAAAGTGTTTAGATTTACACATGTTCCCTGCAAACAGAAAATGTAAATTAATTTAAACATGACAAAAGTATATTGGATGTTTTGTCCTCTGTTAATTATGTACAACAAAGTGACATATGAAGATCTGATAAAGTATAAGGGGGTATTAAACTCATGTCCAGTGGGCTGGACCAGTACAATAATTGTATAGTAATCTATATGCAATGACAACTCCAAATGTTGTCTTTGTTTTAGTGCAAAAAATCCCATTAAATTATGAAAATACTAACATTTATAAACTATCCAAACAAAAAGGATATGAATAACCTGAAAAAAGGAAATATACAAGAAAAATAAGTGCAATATATTATGAGCTCAACTTATCATGTTAACATTGTGCATTTCAGGTTGTTTTTTTTTAAATTTCATACTTTATTTGTTATAGAGGGACATTGTACATTAATTGACATTTTACAGTGAAAATGTAAAAATTTGTTCAGGTTATTAACATTTTATTGTTACAGAATAGATTGTTAATGTAAATATTTTCATAATTTCATGTTATTTTTTGCACTAAAACAAAGACAAAAATGTTAAATTGACATTATTTCTAATGTAATATTACTTTTTTCACATCAAACTAAGAAGAAAATATAGTCGTTATTTTTTATTGGTGATTATGCCATCATTTGACTGTAGATTATATTAGTCTGTAAGTGGAACCTGAACTAAAATGAGTTACACAGACTTGTCTCTGGAATTTTTTCACTTTGCACATTCATCCCACTGGCCAGATTGGAAGTTTTGGCAGGCTGCATGTTTGAGACCTGGTCCAAAATTTGATCATTTTCAGATGGGAAAACATTTAACAATTCAGAATATATCCTGTGCTGCTGAGTGTTACCTGAGTGATGAAATTCTGCAGAGTGAGGACATGTCCATTAAAGGCTGCATCGTGTATTAGAGACCAGTCCGACTCAATACCTGTGTGTAAAAAACAATGACAGAAGATATTTAAAACATTAGTATGAGGAGTGCACATTAACCCATGAACATCCACTGCTGACCAAAAGTATCTACTGACACATTAATGTGTTTTAATTCTGTTAATCCATTAAAGGAAACATGTAATTACCCTTGAATTTAGGCATACACATATATATATATATATATATATATATATATATATATATCAGCAGATACCAGGAACAACATCAGAGATCTCTGTACAAAAGAGGGCATTGCTAGGAACAGCTAAGATCCTGCGCAGAACCCTCAGGCTCCCAGGCCTCTGGGATAATATATATATATATATATATATATATATATATATATATATATTATAGAGGGAAAAATTCACTTGGGAACTGCCACAAAAGTTGCACTGGGCCTTTATGAGTTCAATAATTACTTTAACCTTTACAACACATTTAGTTCAATTGTTCCTGGTCTTTTATGGCCGTGCACATATTTCCTGTAAATGTGGAAACACCTTCATCTTCTACAACACCGATTCATCAGTGAAACCCATGGAGTTGGAATAATAACAGTGGAAACATTGCATTTATTTCAGTTAATGATATATTTTACTGAAAAGGTCTCTTGTTCTCCATTTTGATCAAATGAACTATGAATATATTTTGAGCTTTTATAAACATATATGATCATTGAATGAAATATAAACAAATGCATGATTTTCACTGACAATTGTCAAAATAAAGTAGATAGTCCAATAAATTATGAGGAATCACTTAAGAAAGGTTAAATATAGATAAAACTGTGTCTATATGGGTTTAATAAATCAACATTTGCTCCAACTGTACTATCAGTTCATTCTGCTACTCACCACTCATGAAAGAGTTTGAGAAAACAGCAGCAGCTCCAGTTCGACATGTGCTGTCTTGCTGAGTGTCTTTGTGCCCATGAGCCATATTTCACAACACCATTCCAAATGGTCTTTCGTGACCTGGTTGTTCTGCTTCATAGATTTGGCAGTGGACACTGAACTACATCCATGGTGGCGTCAAAACTCACTTGATCTTCATCTGTTTTCATTGTTTATGTGGCACCCTAGGCCTTAGTGCTGTGATGTCATTTCCTCACAGACAAAGTATCTGGCTGCAGGAAACAGGCTGGTTGAGTGTTACAGCCAAGGTTTCAACCAATGAAGGTGTAGAGAGAAAGAGGAAGAAAAGTCTATTGAGCAGGTCTGGAACGTCTGTGCAATTTGATACTGTACATCCACACCCACCCTCTGCAGCAGGAAGGTGGGTGGCATTATGGGAAAGTGAATAAACTCAGAAAATAAAGGAAAATAAACCAATATAGACATGTCATGGCATCAAATAGTTAATGTTTCTGTATACTTCTTTAATTTCCTTTTTGTTTAGTATGCTATTTTTACACACCCTAGTTTTTCATGTTTGTGTATGACATAAACGACTCATGGTTTCCCAATTTTATTTATTTATTTATTTATTTTGCTCTGGGGACTCACTGTTATAAATCATCATATAAATCACAAGAACAAGAAGAGCACATCTGTGTATATTTATACAAACATTTCCATGTTCTTACTATTTATAACTTTTAAAGCAGCAACTTTAATGAGAAACACATTTCATAAATTAGATTGATTTGATTTTGATTTAATTGATGTATTTGAATATTAAGGAATGGAAAACAAAAAAGAAAACATACAGTTAAAAACAAGCATGTTCAAAAGGAGTGGGTTGAAGTTTCATTTATAAAATCCCACCTGTTCTTACTGTATTAACTTTTCGAATGAAAATCCCCTTCCTCCAAAAGAAAAAGAACACTACATGTATTAAGTATATCTGATACATATATACATACAAAATGAAAACCATAAACAGAAATAAATACATAAACAATAGTCAGTAATAATTATTATAATATTAATATGCATTAATGGAAAACACAAACAAAAATAAACCAAAATGAAAAGGAACTAAATTGACCTGACCCTAATAACATAATATGGAGCCAAAATGACCCACTCTGAACAAAATAAAAACAGAATTACTAATCAAAGAAAAAAAGACAACCTTCACACCCCCATATCATCCCCATATTAGCTAGTATATGAAGACTCATCTGACTTAGTTCATTATTTGTCCATTTTTCTCACATAACTCAATTTTGGAGAATTCTATTGATTATGCTTTGAGAAAAATCACACTTTAAATAAACCAGCAGAGGGCAGCAGCAGATACACATTAGATAAAGCAGTAGTCCTTGGGGAGTTGTTAATCCCTGGCAGGCGGCTACAAGCTTGCCATACAATTGACTTTGTGCCTTGTCAGGGAAGGTGCATATGGATTAGAATGCCATTGTATCAGCTCAATGAATGCCCTCTCTGTTCTGGATAATACAAGTCTTAGATGCTTTGTTTTTGTGAATAAATCTGTTTCAGATATCCACCATTTTTCTCAGATCTCAGGAATTTCCAGCTGTGGTCATGACCTCCTTTGTATCTGCTGAACCTCTCTTGCATCTGAGGACGAATGGTCGCAAATATCATCAACTAGACTCTTAATCACCAGGCAGTTGTATCAAATACTATCACTGTTATCTGAGTGTACGGCCAGATCTGAGAACAATTTAGATTCAGGCCCGTCACAGGCAGTCAGCTGCAACCCTTGTGAGTGTTTTGTGACTTTGTAACCTCATTGTAATCACACTCACATATTTCTTTTTTCCCCCATTTTATAAATGTAGAGTCATGGAAAAAATATTAGACCACCAGGGCTGGACTGGGCCAATTTTTCAGGGCGTTTTTTACTTAGACCACCACTACCTTTTTTTTTTTTTAATTTATTTGTTTATGGGGGGGGGGTTATTTCATTCAGCCTGGTTATTTAAATCTAAGTATAAGTAGAAATTATATAATAACATATTGGTTATATAAATACTGTATACCATAAATAATATATCATTACTTCTATGATCCAATTCATCATATAAAACAAGAAATGGCTAAATACAAAGGTTGAACATTTGAAACTGCAATACACAAAAATGCCAATAGATGGCACTGTCCTTTTCTATTAGCAGTAGCTGATATTACTTTTTACACATAGCAATCATTTCATTCAGCCTGGTTACTTACAACTGTATATTGGCTTCTCTCACTCAGCCAAAGGTTGTTATTGTTACCCAGTGTGCTAGCCTAAATTTTACCTTATAACATTCTCTAAATCCTATAATCTAGACGGAGAAAATACACTAATGTAATTAATTATTGGTGTCAATTTAATCCCGATACCCTACTAATTTGAAATTTTAATTTTACCTGGAACAAGTGTTGCTCCGTACGTGGTCTTCATTGAAATACATTGAGCGGCAGTTAGCTTTTGCTAACTTTCGGGAACATTTGAGGGGCTCCATGTTCCGGCAAAGTGAAAAAACTGAACTACGCAGTGAACTGAGATGTCGCCACTCTCTCTCAGCCTTTAGCCCAACTGAGTGCCGTAATTAGCCTGCCCTCACCTCATTGGTCCAACACACATCAATCATGATTTGTGTTGGACCAACCTATCAGTCTTTGCACCAATAGGTGCATAGACTTTATATACCGCTATCAGTTTATGGGGATCTTAAGTCTCCGCCTCTTCCGGGAGGCCTGAGATCGGAAAGTTAATGAATGGTTCAATGGGAATAAAATGCCAAAATCGGATCTGGTTTGTCATGTGCCCTGACTCACACACATGTTGTACCTCATAATAAATGATAATTATTAATGTGTGTTTCAACTGCTTCTGTTAACCAATAGCTGATTCATTTTGAGGAAAACCCGCTAATAATTTGGACTACACGCCTGGCGCGCAGATGACGTCACAACAGACTCCACACCACAGCTGCGCGGACTGTGACGTCACATACGCGACGCATTGTAGTCTCTTACTAAACCCACATAAAACCTAACGTTACGTTTGCTTCCTATCAAAAACACCCATGGAGCGGAAGTAGAAGGGCGCGACTATGGTGATGTTAAATTATTAATATTATCTACGGTATATCTTACGTCGTTAAACAAAACCTAAACCAGCAGAGCAAATGACCCGGTATGCCTCACTATCAACCCAGCGGTGTAGACTACCCTTGTTTCTTGTTCATTTTAATGCCTAAGACATTTGAAACGGGACGGTAGAGTGCCTGCGTTTATCTGTTTGTTTGTTTTGTCTGTCTATCTGTCTGTTTGATACCAAGATAACTCAAAAAGTTATGGACGGCTGAAATTCCCAGAACATGTTGTTACTGGCAGAAGGAACAACTGATTACATGTTGGTGGTGATCAATGGTATGGGGGTGATCTGCGCTCTCCGAGTGCTTTTCTAGTGTAAATTATAAACATAATTTTTGTTTCAATTTACATCAAACTTGACATGACGGATATAGTTGACATGCTGTCACCCACACACACGACGACATTAGCTGGATCGAAGCAAAAACCTGTGTGAGGGGCGGAGTTTGTTTTTACCTGGGACCACTTGTTTTTGTTATATTTAGTTAAAAATGTACATTTTAAGAAATGTTTGTGTTATTCACAATTTTGTTATTATTTATTTATATTAACACAAAGTAACGTTTGGAGTTGTTATATAGTTGTTTCTCTTGTTTTTTTCTTATCAGTTTGACCCACTTGAGATCAAAGTGGCCTCTATGTGACCCCTGAACTAAAATGAAGTTTACAAACACTATATCAACCATATGTTATTATGATGATGATGGTGCTTTTGAGGCTGACAAGGTAATAGTATCCAATAATCTGAATCCACATTAAAGTGCACTAATAATACTAATTTAAAAAAAAAAAAAAAAAAGTCTGGATCCCAGTGTGAGACAACAGTTCTTTTGTGGGTTTCTCTTATTGTGGATCAGTCAGACTAAGCTAGAGGATTAAATAGAAGCACATGATGATTCAGCCCCGTGATTTCTCATAGCTAGGTCATAGGCTCCACTCATTTCCTTTCTTTTTTCTTTTCCTTTTCTTCTTTCTTCTGACACGGTAGCCCTCTTCTCCCCGTGTCCGCTCCGTGATGGCATCCCCCAGGCTGGAGACCTTCTGCTGTCCTAACCGGGACTCGGCTACGGAGTTCGTGGTGTCCTTCCAGCCGGTTCTGTTCGGGGCTCTGAGTCTGACCAGTGCGGCTCTCAGCCTCTTTTTTGCCATTTTACAAATTCTACCCAAACGCAAAGGATACAGAAGACTTGGACAGTGTCCTCTGCCCAGACCTGCGTCCTCCTCTCGCATACTGTTCATTGTCAGTATATGTGACATACTGGGATGCACAGGTAAACACACAACTGCACAAATAAGGACTATACTGGGCTTTGAACAGGAAAAAGAGAAAAGGGCGAGTACATTTTACAGTGGGGTTCAGCTGGGTTCAATTACGTTGCAAATGCTTTGTTTTTAACCCTTTTGTGACATTATTTTGTTGCATTCTCATACAGAATTAGAAATACACATATTTGGAGACCATATAAGGTGATTTGGTGCAACTCAGGCACTTTTTTTTTTCAAAATAAAAGAATATAAACAACTTTCAGAAAAGTCATTGGGTCAGCCCTTTTTTGATGTCAAACAAAAGGTTATTCTCAATAAACTAAACAGATTGTTGAAATGGTACTGAAATGATGGTAACTTCACACAGTGCAAATGTTGATATAATGACAATATTACTTTGATATAGGCTAAATCTAAATGAATAAATGTATAACCCAATTATAACACAAATGTGATGCTACAGATCTGTATATAAAGATATATTCTCTATCCTAACCTCCTTAAATCATGTATAACTGATCCAAGGACTGAATGAACATAAATAATACTTGACATGTCTTGACTTAATGATGAATAAAGTCAGGAAATGTAAAAATATAAACATACAAATTAGAAATATGTATAGAATCTAAGGCTTTTAATGATACATAGGATAAATATAGGACTATATTGGCTAAAGTCAGATGTTTAGGACATAAAGGGGGGGGGGGGGGCTCAGTGGTCATGCTTAGAGGGGTTGCTAGTGATCCAGTGGAATTCCAAGGACTACAATACACTCTCCAAGTAAAAGTAAGAACAGACTACTGAATTGTTCCATGATGGCTTCATTGATGAGTCACGTCCATTAAAACTGTTATTGCAAAACAAATGGTGAATCACAGCCCTCTCACATGAGAAATACATCTACTTTTTTGCTGAAGCCAAGTAAAAGTAGGCTACATATTTCTTTTCTGATGCAGCTTAAAGTTATTCAGTTACTGTAATGAGTGACTGTTGCAAAGGTTTAGCACCATTGTGCCATGTGAGCTGTTCATTCATGTCAGTGAAAGGAAAGGGAAATGAAATCCTGTGTTTTAGTGTATTTAGAACTCAGGCAGGTTCATTCAGCACAATGAAAAAAAAAACGCAAAAAGCACACAGGCCTGATACATTTCATAATGAAATACACCCCTGAATTCTTATTTTTATTAAGCTCTCTGCAGCGAAGAGTTTTATAAATGGAAAACCCCATATAAAACACACTCGGAGGTGTGCAGTGAGTTTCCCACAATTAATTGGCTTCCATGACTCAATCTAATTTGTGAAAGAAGTTAATAATAAAAAAGGAACCTGTCATGTGCTTTTAATGTTAATTAAAAACACATCCTCTTTTAGTTTTTGTTGTTTTCCTTTGTATGAATTCATTCATTCATTCATTCATGCTCTTAAACCATGTGACTGTTTTTTGTCCTCCAGGTATCATTGTCAGATCATCTGTCTGGCTGGGTGTTCCAAGCATCGTTGACCAAATTTCCGAGGCCAACAGCACTGATGTCTTGCCTGAGGTCTTCTGTGTTGGAAGTGCGGTATGTATGACGTCCTTTAGAGAAAGCCCCATCAAACAGTTTAACCCTCAAAGACCATGAACAACCATGGGAGCCAAAAACATCTACTGATCTAAACCACTAATCCCATCAATATGTATTAATAATGCAGCAAAAATGCAGTTTCTTAGATTTCATGGTGATTAAATGCAACATGTGGACGTTCAGAGGCTCCATTGTGAACATAGACATACCATTAACGCCTGCAGCATGGATTCATCAGTAAAACCCATGGAGTTTGATAAATGACAGTGGATGGACATGCTCCTTTTTGTTCAGTTAAAGATAGATTTTGTTGAAAAAGTCAAGTTTTCTTAACATTTGTCAGGTTTGATATAATGTAACAAAAGCAATCCTAGGTCTTTAAGGGTTAAAAAGTTGAACTTCACATGAGCTGATGGGATAACCTATTACATCCTGGCAGGAGCTGGAAAATCCACATTATTTCCCTCCAAGGGGAGGCAACAGGTATTGTTTGTTTGTTAACACTCTAGTAGCAGCAAAACAACTGGTTGAATTGATAAAATATCTTGTCTGCACTACTGTTGTATGTAGAGCAAAATTACAATAAAACTTGATTTGATTTGAAATTGGGTTTATACATTGCCAGTGACCCAAAATAGATCTGAAAATATTTTGGGAACTCTAGGTCAAAGTTAAACTTTTTTTTTTTTCTGAGTTTTTAAGGTTTTTTTCCCTCCCATCTACTTTTATTGGGTGAAAATTCACATGTCTGTAGCAGCAAATCTATGAATTAAATTCATACCAAATTGAGTTTCCAGATATTTTGTTTAAATATACTTCAAACTTCACACATACCGTATATAGAGGCAATTGATATGATGGCATCAGGACACACTAGACATGGGGACAAACCCGTATTATTATATTCTGGATTTTTAGGGATATTATGTTTTCAATCTGACCGCCACCAGTGGCTCCACCAGATATCTTGAACTATTTTCAGTTTAGACATTCCAAGTTTTCCATATCATTGAATGTCATGGAAAGAAAAAAACTGATTTCATTTGGGATGATATACCATTTCTAGATTTCTAGATAGCCCACAAGGAGGGGGGATTAAAAATGTAAAATCACAAAACACTCTTTTCTTTATATCCCTAAAACAATTTGTCTGAATTAATTCAAATCAAGTGTAAATGAAAGGTCATGATTCGGGGATGCCTCACATCATGACATCATTAAGGATTAGGGGTGTTCCAGGATATACCCCAAGCTGTTGCTTCCGATGGCGTAAGCCTAGTTAAATTTGTTTTCATTCACAATAGCACAGGTTACAATTACATTTTTATGGGAAGAAATAACAGTGTAATCCCCCTCAAAAAAGGAAACACATGAGTTACTCATAAATGTTAACAATAAATATCCTGTATATTTCCAAGGTGTAGTTATTCACACAGTATCTATGTATTCCAGATGTGGATCCAGCTGTTTTTCAGTGCCTCATTTTGGTGGACCTTTTGTTACGCTGTCGACGTCTTCCTGATAGTGAAAACATCAGCAGGAATCAGGTGCTGCTGCTAACACTACCTCTGATCCATCACAATTCATTATCACCTCAGTGTGAACTTCTAGAGAAAGAGATAAAAAAAAAAAAAAAACATGAATCTGACAAATGTGCCAGTGACATTCAGCAGGATGTGTAAAACATCTTTCTCTCACTTTGCTGTTACACTCATCTATGGATTAAACACTTTTTCTTTTACTCTCTTCCTGACACACAAACATCCTGAAGCTGTTTTAAGTTTCTGAGCTGAGAAAACATTTACAAGTCATTTTATGCAGCTGGAGAATTGGATTCTGATGTTAAAACAGTAGGTTGCCCTCCCCCGCTCTGTACCTTCCGTTTGTTCAGATAGTCAAACAAAATATCCCGGAGATATGAAACTACAGAGTGTGGCTGGAGGTTGGTCTCATGACTTGTTTCTTTCCCCATCAGTACGATTATTCTCTATCACATGATCACTTGGGGTCTGGCTGTGTTGCTGTGTATTGAAGGGGTGGCCATGCTCTACTACCCATCTATCTCAGAGTAAGACTTTACTATTTGTCTTCATCAACCTCATTTCACTCATTCATCCACTTATTTCAAGATGTTACAGAATATATGCAAGTTTTTTTTTTGTTTTGTTTTTTTAAATCCAAATATATTAATTCACACTCAAAAAGTAGCGTGAAGTAGACAATTTTATTTAATCCCATCCCCATTTTCATCATCAAATAACTTCTCATATTCACATTTTAGATACTCTCTCCTGTCCTTAGACTTCAAGCCAGAATAATGAACAAAAATAGGCCTATGCCAAATTAGAATAAACCCATTTGACAGTATTATTTCTCCAGAATTCTAAAGGAAGAATTTAACAATTATCATTAAATGCACCTGAAACTATTATTACTATCACAGATGACCTTTTGTCACTTATTCTCCCATTAATTCTCCATTTCAAATTGCCAGATGCATGTCACCTTTCTTTCATATTAGAGACCTAATGTCATCAACATCATAATCACTGCTGGTTTTTTGTCTGTGTTTAGTTGTGAGCAGGGTCTCCAGCACGCAATACCTCACTATGTCACCACGTACGCTCCAATGCTGCTGGTTCTTATAGCAAACCCTGTGTTTTTTAACAGGACTATATCTGCCGGTAAGTTCCTTCAACTCAAAACATACTTTAACACTCATCAGGCAAGTGACTATTTGTAGTAATTTCTACATGTATTGCAAGACAATGAAAGCAACAGTTACATTGAGGACAGTGAGGTGACAGTCTCAGGTCCAATGTGGTCTCTAGGGTCTGTAAAGTCCACCTCTGTATGAACAATGAGTGTATCTGATTTGCTAGGTACCATGAAGTAATGGTACTAATCCTGGATCTCCATCTTTAAAAAACATCTCACTAGTCATTAATTACAAACCTATAGCTAATAATCTTCATTTCCATGGTTAGCTGGGCTGAGTATGTGTGCATGTGGGTCTATGTGGGTGTGTGCATGTATGTCTGTATGTGTGTGTGTGTGTATGTATGTGGATGGTTTTGTCTGTCAAAATTGCCATAAATGTGTTATGGCCATCTGTTAAGTGAATACAGGTTAATATAATTGATTTGCATAATTGTATACCTTACCATTGTGTCTTTGTCTAAATACCAATTACGTTATTTCAGTCCCATGGGCCCTGTTATATAAGCTTACATTTAGCTTCACTTGGGGACCCTTTTTCTGCATGCTGTTTCATTTATATTTATCATGTAATTAAAAGATTAAAATGATGGTGTGAAGAAATAAAAATTAATTCATTAAAAAAATGTAAGGAATGATATACATAGGGATCATGTGGATGTGGACATGGGTCTAGATCAGCACTTATGTTGTTCTAATGTTCTAAAATACATAGTCATTTCACCTCACATGTGTTTATCTTGTATTTTTATTACTGCTGTCAAATTATTACAATCTCAATCAGATTAATCACAGGGTTGCGGTGGATTGAATTTAATGAATCACAATTAAATATCATTAATTTTTCATCTATATTAGTTGCATTTCATTTTGCATGAGCAAACAGACTCAAGAAAGAAGGGAATACTATATCTGCACTTAATGCATTGGTCCAAGATGGATGACGCAATACCCAGACTGTTAGCACAATCCCTGATTAGCGTATGCTTTGTGTTAATGTGGTATTTTAATCAAGAAGTGCTTCAGTGAATAGAAAACTCCTTCCTGCAGAGTGTGTCTAATACTTTCTGTTGGTTGATGGTTCCATCTTGTTTTTTTTTTTTTTATTTTATTTTATTTTATTTTACATTTTTAAAAATTTTGTCCTCGTATTTCCATCCAGAGGTCAAGGTGCTGTTTCGCATCTTCCATCTTTATTGGTAATTTCCTGTCACTACCGGATCAACTGACCATTAGTATAATGAAAATTCTGCTTGGACAAACTGCACTAAATGCATTAGCAGACATGTTCAGAGTCATTTTGCAGCAGATGGGTTAATGGCAGTACAATTTTTCATCAGATTAATCATAATGATGGATTCATCTGTAATAACTCATTCATTTTGACAGCCCTAAATTTTATATATGCCTCTTGAGTTTGTTTGTTGTTGGGGTTTTTTGCCACTTACAGATAAGGAACCGAATATGGTAACTTTGTGGGCATTGATTCTCTACATAACAATTAAAATATAGAAACATTTCACAAAAGTAATACAATTTTGTCATGTCCTCCAACACTAAGGTTAAAATTTGAGTTGTAGAGTATTTCTGTGAAGTATCTCTTTGCACATGCTTAAAAGTATCTCCTCTCTGTGTCCAATCCAGTGACATCATTACTAAAAGGTCGACAAGGAATCTATACGGAAAACGAAAGACGCTTGGCCAATGAGATAAAACTACGCTTCTTTAAAATAATGCTAGTGTTTTTTATTTGGTAAGTTTTCAACCTCTTTCTTAGACAATGGAATGGATTTCACTGCAAATGTCATGGTTATTTGTTGTAATAAATTAAAACACTTACAGAACTAGGGTGACGATCTGTCAGGAACCATGGGTTCTAGATGTGGTCGTTTTCTAATTTTTTAAACGGTCTCTGTTGTTCTAAGAACATTTTCAATTTGATATCTCAACAAAAATAAGACTTGATTTGCAGAAATGTTAGGCATGTTAAAAAAAGTCACTTTTTCAAGAAATATACAGAATAATCATTGTAATTAAGGTATGCATATCAACTTCTTGCTGTAATAAAGAGAAAAAAAAAGAAAACATATCTTCCATTTATTTGTGCACAAAAGAAGGCATCAAAATATGAAGAAGCAAAATTTCAGTTTTGCTTCTTGGGTGACACCCACATACTGTTTAAAGCAGGATGCCAAAAAATTGTAAAAGAAAAAAATAGGGTAAAGATACCAAAACAGGAATCACTGATGATGCATACTTATAAGATGGAATGGGTTTAACATTTCAACATCACCTTCTGTAAATAAATGATTAAATGTTTCTTATTTTTTAAATACGAAGCCTTCTTTATCATGCATTTTGTTATATTTGTCAATCGAAATCATCACTTTTTTCCCCCTTTATATTGTAAAAAAACAGCACAACTTGTTAATTCCATCTTCCTTTCTTAAAGATCATACTCTCTTGTCATTCTTAGTACATTTCATACTTAAACTATAATAATTGTAATATAATTATAAAGGATGAAGTCAAACATAAAGTTCAATAGTGTCATCTTTATGTGGTCACACAGGAATGTAGTTCTCACCCGAACAGTTTTATGTTCTTGTCCTTTAATAATTAATCATTATCTTTACTGTCATTTCAGATGAATTAGACACGTATCTGCTGCATATTCATGTACCAGACAGTCACATATTTACTGCTGTTGGATTTCCAGTTCAGTGGTTCTATATCTGATTATGTGCCGCTAATGAGTCATGTCCTGTCTGTGTTTTAGCTGGATTCCTAACATCATCAACGAGAGCCTCCTCTTCTTCTTGGAGATGCAGACAGATATCAATGACAACAGTTTAAGGAATATCAAGAATGTAACTCTTATCACATGGTTTATAATGGTGAGTTACACAACATTGACATGTTATTTTTAAGATGTTTAATAGACATGTATACACACAATGATTTAAAAAAAACTATATGTACAAAACAGGTACATTCTCCTTAGTGACACAATAATGCCTGCGATAACAATACAATGCAATATTTATTTAATATTTATCAAAAATGAATGCACTATTTTATATAGGCCTGGTTCTTAAGTGTACAAATGGTTACCGTTTTTATAAGAAATACAGAAAACTGTCAATAGACAAACAGGTACTACTCGTAAAATTAGAATGCTATGTAAAAGCTGTTTCATTCAGGCAATTCAGCATAAAAGGTGAAACCAATACATTTTATAGTATACTTATGGCATGTAAAAGTGGGATATGTAAAGTGTTTATTTGTTGTTTGTTTTGCTGATTATGATTTCCATTAAAACCTCAAACCCAAAAACTCAGAAAAGTTGAATATTACTTGAAAGTGAGTTTTCCTAATCAGCAAAATCAAAACAAAAAAAGCTTGAAATGTTTTTGATTCACATACTATATATCTATATAATATGTACATTTCACCTTAAAGTTGAATTACAGAAATATTTGCATATAAGTACTATAAGTAGTACCTGTACTTATTCACGGTAATACATACTGTTAATATTATTCATAGATATACATATTGGCACATACTGTTAATACTGTAAATTACACCTATTCATATTTTAAACCATTTTATTTTTTATAATCCAAGCTAAATCTATGCTCTATTGTTACTTTCTTTTCCTTATCTTATTTTTAGATTTTGTAATTTTATATATTGACTGGAGTAGCATTCCTAATTTCATTGTACACACAATTTCAATAAAGCCTATTCTATTCTAGCCTATTAATTTTCTTTTTAAATAAATAGCAAAAATAACCATATAACCACACACACACACACACAATTTCCCTGTTGTGTGTGGTCACCAATGAAATCACTCAGGACAATCATGCAACAACAGTTGACAAAACATTTTATTATATCAACATGAGTTATACTTTAAAATTAATAACATAATAGTGTTCAGAATTAAGCATTGGGTTGATCATTACAGCCTATTAATGGTTGTAAGTTTAAAAAGGATGCCTTTATCTGCTCCAACGTTATAGATTTTTATATTGAAATAGAGATACTTCATTTATCCCGTATTTTCAAAGTGACACTTCTTCAGAGAGCATCTTTTTCTCTTAGTGCAGTGCTGATAAGTAAAATAAAATATTGTTCAAGGATCTGACATCACCAAGTGTCCAAATTAGAGGAAATTTCAGAAATTGTCACAAATATAAATTTCCAAAAGACTTTTAAGACTGGAAAATCCCAAAGCACATGGATAAAAAAAAAGTCCCAACACATGTTTTGGAAGCTTGTTTAGTCTAGGAAAAGTGCACTGTATTCTGTGTAAAAATGTCCTTGATTGTCCTTGATTACCGTCTCGTCTTCCAGGGTATCTTGAACCCCATGCAGGCATTCCTCAACACTCTGGCATTTCATGGCTGGACAGGATTCGATGTTGACCTCAGCATGCGGCGTAGGAGGGAGCTGACCTGGGATTCCGTTTCTACATCAGTGCCAAACACTGGAGGAAATAACACCTTGGGAACTACTCTGCTGTACCAGAGTCACGTCCAGGATGTCAAAAGGAACCTGATCAGCAACGGACAGCACCAGTCCGACGCCATCAGTGTCCTGTCAGAAGGTAACTGGGCTCTCAGTGTCAGTAACGGCTCTCCGGTTTATCAGGGCTGGTGAAGCTTTAACACTGGACGCATGGTGATGTTAGAACCGGACACAGTCTTCTTCTATTCTACTGTTACGGTAGAACACAAACAATCTGTCTCATCTACCTGATGAAGTGTAGTCTGGGTATTCTTCACTGCAATTACATTTGGTTCAGTGATACAAGGAGCCACAACACATTTAATGCTGTGATTCATTTGTAATTAAGAATTATGTATTGCACTATTGACTCCTGTTAGATGTAATGGAGCATTTAGCATGAAATAACACCTTTCAGAGTGGTTTGTCATTGTCTACAGCAGGGGTGTCAAACTCATTTTAGTTCAGGGGCCACGTCCTCCCGGTATGATCTGAAGTGAGCTGGACCAGGAAAATAACAACATAATAATATAGTGACACTCCTCAGTTTATATACCCTAGCAGAATTTGTGAATCTTTGGTCATTTTTTTCAGAGAATATTCATAATAAATAAACATTTCTTTCACTCAGCTAGTGGTTTGGTGAAGCCATTTATTATCTAACAAATGTGTTTAATAATCTTTTTTTTTTTTTTTTTTTTTTTAATCATACCAACAACAGAAACGACCCACATAACCCTGATCATAAGTTTACATACCCTAGTTCTTCATCCTATGTATCAGCCCCTTTAACATTAAAGGCAGATGTTAGTCTTGTGGTAGTTGTGGCTCAAACACTTTATTTTTTCAGATGGTAAAGCTGTCCATTCTTCTTGGCAAAACACCTTCAGTTCCTTTAAGATTTTGGGTTTTCTTGCATGAACTACATGTTTGACACCTCCACAAAATGACTCTGATATTGAGGTCAGTAGACGGAGGTGGACTTCACCTTCACTTATTTTCTGCTATAGCCAATGACAGGTCGACTCGGCCTTATATACAGGTACTACTCGAAAAATTTGAATATTATGTGAACATTTTATTCAGGTAATTTAACATAAAAGGTGAAACCAATACATTTTATAGACTCATGACATGCAAAGTGGGATATCTCAAGCATTTCTCAGTTTTAATTTTGCTGATTATGATTTACAACTTATTAAAATCTCAAACCCAAAAACAAAGCAAATTGGAGTATTGCTTGAAAGTGAGTTTTCTGGAGCATTAAGTTCTAATCAGAAAAATCAACATAAGAACTTGAAATATATTGATTTGCATAATATTTGTCTATATAATATGTACATTTCACCTATGTACACTTTGTGCAGGATTTTCTAATTTTCTGAGTATTACCTGTTGGAACATTTATGTGAACTTATGAGTACAACTGTATTAGTGTAAAAAAAAAAAAAAAGTTACGTGATGAAAACATTTACATCGACAAACAGTTCTTTTAAAAAGTGGGAATAAAATGCACAACCATGAATAAACATTTTATAAGAAAAGTGCAATTTTGACAACATTGGAAAGGGTAAGTCACACCCTTCTACTTCCGGTCTGTGGGTGCTTCGGTTGCAAAAAAATGAATGGGAGTGAATGGAGCAAGTCAAGCTAAATTCTGATTCCATTTGACAAGTGCTCTGAAATTCACATATGATAGCGGTTAATAAGAAATATTTGATGTGGCATAGGCAGACCACCCGTTTTGATAGGAAGCAAACATGACGTTAGGTTTTATGTGGGTTTAGTAAGAGACTACAATGCATCGAATATGTGACTTCACACTCCGCTCAGCTGTGGTGTGGAGTCTGTGGCGACGTCGCGTGTGCGCCAGGCGTGTAGTCCAAATTATTAACAGGTTTTACTCGCAAATGAATCAGCCGTTGGTTAACAGAAGCAGTTGAAACACACATCAATAAGTATCATTTATTATGAGGTACAACATGTGTGTGATTCAGGGCACATGACAAACCAGATACGATTTTAGCATTTTATTTCCCATTGAATACCATTCATTAATTTTTCAACCTCAGGCCCAATGAGCCTCCTGGAATGGGCAGAGACTTAAGCTCCCCATTACAATTTCTAGATCACAATGGATCTTCAAATGTACATTAAAATTACACTTCTCTTAATAATTTCAGATTATTTACATTTTTGTGTAATGACAGTTTGTAAATGGAAATTTTGTTATGAAATATAAAATTTGTTTTTACACTAAATCACAGAGAAGAACTTAGTTGTCATTATAGTTATTTATTATTATTGTATTTTACAGGTCTGACCCACTTAAGATCAATGTGGGCTGAATGTGAAACCTGACCGAAAGTAACTGTTAATGTGCTCAGTGTAATTTTTGTATTTCACATATTCACCCCACGGGCCACATTAGACTATTGTGGGCTGTTTTAGGGCTGCAGGCCGTATGTTTGACACCTGTGATCTATGGCGTACTGAAATGTACACTAGTGTTGAACAGAATATAACTTCATCCTAAGTGCACCTGACTACCATTTAAGATAAGATATTCCTGTATTAGTCCCACTAGGGGAAAATATAAACCTGAAATGTCAGTACTAATATGTATAATCTTTCATCAGAGCCAATAAAATACATGTAATATATAAAACCAGGAATCAGGTAAGACAGACTAATACAGCCCTAAAATAAGCTACAGTGTTGAGTTTTTGTTGAAAAATTTATGAGGTGATGGCTTCACTTTGTGGCTATATTTTATGCTGCTAATTCATTTTATTGCATCATTGTCAGAGGTGTTTTAATATTTAGTTTACTCCTGAAGGTGGTTAATAAACACCCTGTGGTTAAGCCTTTACTGAGCAAGGATGATCTGTTAAGGTGCATTAGTTCTCTCTTGAGTCAACCAGAGTATCTTCAATGTCATACTGCAGATAATAGTCAACATATTAAATGTATTTTGGGATGACTTTGTAAAGCTTTTTGTACATTTTGTAGTTCATGCACCATACAAAAGCTATTCAGTGTTTTCTGTAAACCATCTTTAGAAATAAAGTGAAGTATTTCAAGAACTTGTTTTTTTCCTTCATTGATGAGTCTCCAATACACAGATAAATCAACTGTACCAAATGCAATTTCCATTCAAGTCTGCATTTGCAGGATGTAGATAAGATTCCCAAAATACATTTATGACTTAAAGCACGTGGATCCATTTGCAGTGGATCCATAAACAGATATAGAATTACAATATGAACACATTATTGAAGACGTAATTTGATGAGTTGTCACTCCAGTCTAGTAATCTGCCCCTATTTTGTCTTGCTAGGTTCAGAGTCTAGTACAGTTGAAATCCACATTTCCAGTGAGCTACGAGACTATGACGACGTAGACGCTGATGGAGAATCCTTGGAGAACTCCGTGAGGCACTAGCTGGGGTCGCCAACAACCTATCTGTTAATGCTGTTCCGTTTGTGTTCCGTTTTGTGGCCTCCATTACAGTACTGAGAGTCTCTCAAATATCAACTGGTCATGAGGATTCATTAGCTGCTATGATGGGACAGACCTACAGCCCCATTCCAAACATTTCATTCCTCTATAAAGCATTGGAAATGTGTAGAACAGTGCAGTGTTTCACTTCAGGTGACTCACAGCAACTGGAGTCTTTTGTCACTGTTACTTCATGAAACATTTCACAGCCTTTTCTTATTGATATCTAAAGGCCTGACCTTTAAAACTGCCTGTGGATCATTACCCCTGGCAATGTCACTAAACCTGCATATTGCATGATATGCATTCTTACCAAAGTGCCTAAGGCACAAAACTAATAAGCTAATTAGTGTCTTTTCTGGAAACGGTATGTAAAATGTACATCTATCTCATGTCCATTTTGTATTTTGCACTCTTTTATATTAAATATCAAAGTTATTTCTTGCAGTTTCTGCTGGTGACACTTGTTTGAATTGGTTTCTCTACAAAACAGTCCTCACTAAGAAAATACATAAGACACAGCCTTCTTGTTTTCAGATATCAAAATAGAGTGATTTATTTGAGACACTGAATGACTTCAACATTTTGTCTTGGAAACAGGTGTCCACACCCTGGACCAGGGTAAGGGGGAGATAATAGCTGTCACAGCACTTAGTCCATACTAGGCTCCTCAGCACACGATGATGGCTAACAACTAATAGCCCAATTCTCAGTCTGACACAGACGATAATGGCTCTCAGCAAATGAAAACGTCAGAAAACAAAGATCCACCCTTGACAAAACAATTTTGACTAAACAAAAAAAAAGACAAACAAACCCTTGGCCCTTCACTTTCAGCAAAATACAAACATTTGCCAAACTTGCCATGACAAAAAGTGCACTTAATATTGCTCTAAAACAAACTGAATGAAAAGTTTTAAAAAAAGAAAAGAAAAGAAAGACATAAAAAGGCAAATCAAAGTGGTGGCATGTTAGTTGAGGATAGTCTTTCACTTTACATTTCTGAGTAAGCAGAGGGTAGACACACTGCTGACGTTCACCCACATTACAGACATTATATATGTGACACAGTCTGTTCAGCTGGTAGCATTGAGTGGGGCGTAACAAGAGTTCAATCATAGCTCTAAGCAACAGCAGGACTTTGCTTGACCTTACACTTTCTGGTCAAAATGTGCTCTGAATTTTCAGTAGCTCAGTCAGATGAAAGTGCCAAAGAGAAACTGTGGTGATGCTCGAAAAGGCAAACTTGTTTCTCTGCTTAGGTCTGGATCCTTCTCTTACATGTGGGGCAGTGAGGTGAGTTTTCCTCATGTTGTTGACCAGATAATTCCCTGAATACTGGTAATGAGGTGCACACTTATTTGGAAGCGTTTTAGCAATTCATAGAGGAAAGAAAAGGGACGTAAAATACCTCCAAATCCTTTTGCAACAGACTTGAAATGTAAAATGATGTGCTGGGTATGAATGGCCGACAGTGGCAAGATAGAAGGGGAAGCTGATAAAACGCACTTAAAAAAAATGTTGAACCATCAATTATTAGCACAGATGTGACAGCGTTAGCCATTAATGAGCCCCCTCACGATGGCAATAAAGTTTACTGTATATAAACATATATACACAGTATATAAGTCTGTGTATTAATCTAATTTACATATCTTTACATTCTTTAAATTTACATCCAAAAGGGAGAAAATTCTCTTTGTAAACCACACTTTTCACATCTTGTCCACATAATGACATTTTCTAATCTTGAGTGAATTAAGCAGGACATTTTCAGAGGTTAGGACTATTTCTTGGCAGGCTTTTCTTCTGTTGCCCTGATGTTAAACTCGAGCTAAGAACTACCTTGTAGCGACACATTCAGGTTTAACTTTCAAAAGTCCATCTGTGGAAAACAGACAAAAAAGCAGAAGTACTCTGGAAACAAACTATTCTCCGCTAAGGAGAAGTTAAGCACCCTGTCGACAGACAATATCAGTACTTCAAGATTCACGTTACTTTTATCATGGTCCCAGGTGATTCTTTTGGACATGACGTAACATTTGCTCAAAGAAATGCTTAAACTTCACCGTTTGTTACAGAATTTCTTGGCTAGTACAGCCAAACACACAAGCCCCATCAACACTTTTCTAAAACCCTGTTGTGTGTTTTTCCTCTTACCCCAGCAACAGCTGGATGAGCCGTCCAAAGGGATCGCAATGCTTCCTCATTAGAAACCTTTTAAAACACGGATGCACCAAGAGAGTTGGATTTAGTCCAGTCTTGAGGGGATTTCTTAACCGGCCTCCATTATGCCTCAAATAGGCGCATGATAAAACACACATCAACAAACTGTAAGGTGCACTGAATTCAGTTGGTGCTGGCTCCACAGAAGCTGCTGCAGTCATCTGGTGTTTCCCATGTGAAGGTTACGCTTCACTTCACCTTACAGCCCTTCTTGAGCAAATAGAGTGTTTGCTGATGTCAGAATAGAAGGCAATTTGCTGCACATTCCAGAATTCATCAAGGTCAAGTCTGCTATTTCCGGAGATCAAGGACGCATACCTACAAAGTAAAACATGAAGTACAATTCATTTAACATATTAAGCAGCGCATCTCATTTTTATTTTTTCCATAAGTAGATTCATAGGTGACTGGAGTTGAAAAAGAGAAAACTACAGCATGTTTATACATTTCATTTCCACGGGGAAATATCAGTCACAATAGCTTACCGAGCCGTCTGATGCGCTGGCACCAACTTTGTCCCCAGTGCTGTTCCAACACACCTCAAAAATGCCACCAGTACCCCTGTAGCTGTGCACCAAAGCTCCAGTCTAAAGAACATCATCACAAACAAATCAGCTGCAGCTATATTTTGCAGGGTTGTAAATCTTGCAGGATAAATCCCAGTCACTCTTACCGTAGTATTCCAAATGTGGACACACTTATCAAAGGAGCCACTGGCCAGGTGTTTGCCATCAGGGCTGAAGGCCACACTATAGACAGGTTCCTGGTGCTTTGTCAGTGTGTGAATACAAACTCCCCGCTCGACATCCCACAGTCGTACTGTTGAGTCGAAGGAGGCGCTGTAGGTAGAGGAAACGACGACCAAAAATCAAGACTCGGCACCACACGAATCTTAGCATTAATGAGCTACAACATGCCATGTGTGAAAAGTTTCAGTCAGCTTAGCATCAGAGTCTAGACTTATGATACTGATGTAATATTTGCTATCTTGGTCGAATATCAACATGGTACTAATAGTTCAAGGTATTATATAAAACAAAAAGTTTGAATACCATATGTAAACAAAATGTAATGTGTACATTTATTTGTTGATAGTACATCATTCTAAGCTGAAGTAGTAACAAAAGTAGTAACAAAACATTAACACCATCTTCAGAAGGTGCAAATTTGTCATCTTTATTGTATCTGTGTTATTAAAGAAAGAAAGAAAGAAAGAAAGAAAGAAAGAAAGAAAGAAAGAAAGAAAGAAAGAAAGAAAGAAAGAAAAGTAAAACAGCTAAAAAATATATTTTTCAAACAGTCCCACCATAGCACATAAGCAATAATACTATGATTGTCACCCTAAAACTGAGAAACTGTGGAAAACAAGAATGATTGTAAATAAAAAAAATTCCTGAGATATAAACTGCTGGGCCAAACATGACGGCCAATTTGGAAAAATATCAGAAAAGAAACAAAACTTAAGACAATTAAAAATTGCTTGCTGGAGACTGTTCAATAGTGACATTTCCTCTGGATAATGAAGTCCCTCTGTGTGAATAACAGCACATTATTTCTAGTGTAAACTGTAGGCAGGTATGCTGGGCTCACAGCTGAGGTTGTAAATTCCTGTCCAAACTGAACTTGACCTGTTTGTCTGTGGGCCACTGACATTTACTAGCACTGGGATTTGCCTGGAACATGGTTTCTTTTGAATGCCAAGATATGACAATTGTACATTTGTCATCCATCAATCTACTTTATTTGTATAGCACATTTAAAAGATCGCATGTGCGTTTCGCTGTATAACCAGGCACACACACATGCACGTTCGGGTCCATAACTGAGGGTCAGTTTCTGTCTTTTAATCCTCTGATATGGTAACAGGGCAGTGCAGTCTGTGCCGCCCCCTCCCTTAGAAGTGAAAAACTTTATAGGACAGATTGGGACAGACCATTACTTGGTCTACGTCTGTTTCGGGCACTTCTGCATTTGAACCATCAGTCATTTCCTCATCGTCTGTTTCCCTTCCTGCTTAGACTGGATGGGTGGAGTCACGTAACTACACATGCTCCACACAGTCTAAAAGGGGAATGAACATATTGTACTGGCAGACAGTAAAAATAGACAAAAAACACTTATTTTCTTTTTTTAATTAAAATACAGCATTTCCCACCATGGGCAAAATTACAGCGGTTACTGCAGTAAATGTCAGTAATGGTAAATTTTTGGTTTATCACCCAAGCCTACTGGTCAGCTGATCTTACGGCTTGGATTGGACAGTGAGGCTGAAGCAGCTCAGATAAATATGGCAGAGCAAGGTTATTTAAACATTTAAAAACAAATAAAAGTTTAAAATTGATGCTGTAATGCACAGGGAGCCAGTGTACGGATGCTAGGACAGGGCTAATGTGCTCACGCCTACGGGTCTGAGTGAGCAGGCAGCAGAGTTCTGTATGAGCTGCAGGCGGGTTAAGAGCAATCTGACTGACGCCTGCATATACAGCATTACAGTAATCCAAACAACTCCTGATAAAAGCAGGAATTAAAATTTACAAATCAGATCTGAATAAAATCGGCTTCAACTTGGCTATCTGGTGGTTTTCTCCACAACAGAACTTATCAGTTTATCAAATTTAAAATCAGGATCAAATTTAACCCACAGTCCCTGAGGGAAGGTGACAGTGAACCAAGGTCAATATTTAGGGAGGGGCACCTACTGGGTCCGAACAACATAACGTTGTCGTTTTCGTTCAAGCTCAGAGTGTTAAATGAAAGACAGGGTTTAACATCATTGAGGCAGTCAGTGAGTTGTTGGATTGTGCCACTTTGTACCAAGGGAAAATAGATGACGATCATTGGAATAAAAATGAAATAAAACTATGTTTCCTAAAAACAGAACCAAGGGGCAGAAAATAAAAGAGGGCCAGGGATTCTTCACTGGCGAAGAAGAGCTGTTTTAGACACTAAATCGTAAACTTTTACACAAAAGCTCCTATCATTTAAATAAGACCAGAACCAGTCGAGGGCGACACCTTTAATGCCCATATAGTGCTCGAGATGGAAAATTGAAATACCATGATCCATCCACAGTGTCGGGTGCAGCAGCCAAATCTAAGAGAACTAAAACAACAAACTTTCCAGAGTCTGTTGACATGAGAATATCATTAGATACTCTCAGGATGGCCACACTGGAATGGTTCAGTAACACCATTTCCTTCTAAGAAAGGTAACAACTGGATGTAGACAACGTTCTCTAATAGTTTTGAAATAAACAGAAGATTAGAGATGGGCCTAAAGTCAGAACAGAGAGAGAAGTCAAAGATTGTTTTTTAAATAGAGGTCATACTAATGCATGTTTAAATTTAGCTGGTACTGTACTGTATTGAGGAGAGGCTACAATTGATAATCCAAAGGACACATGGTCCAATAGTGTCAAATGGCTGCATAAACAAACGAGGAGGGATGACATCAGAAGGGAAACCAGAGGGCTTCATATGACCTGGACAAAACCACCACACAACCCTGGACAACTATGAAAAAACAGGTGCATCTATGTATATATTCAATTATTTTCCAACACACAACCCTGGGCTTTTCTTTCAGGACTAAGCAGTGTGGGTCTTCGGATTGAATAATAATGAACGTGAGCTACGTGTGTGTTGTGTCCCACCTGGCAAGCATGATGTTGGAGTTGGGGTTACTTGTGCCAGGGCCTGTGGGACTCCACTTGATAGTGTAGATCTCTTTACTATGTGCTTGCAGGTCATGGACACATGACTCCTGCTTCATGCTCCAAATCTGTGTGAGAATGAGGCAGCAATGGAAAAGTCAGACTACAACAAATTACCACTCATATTTGCTTCATTAAACTTTAAAAGCCACGATTTACCTTTAAGGTCATGTCATCTGAACAGGAGGCGAGCAGCATACCTGATGGATCCCACTTAATGGCATTAACTTCATTCTACAGAACACAGTAAGTCATTAGTATGGCTGAGTGTCTTGGGAATATTTATGTTACGGTGTCTGATGAGATTTGCAGGACAACATAAGAAAACCTTACCGTGTGGCCCTGGAAAGTCTTCAGAGGCCTGTCGTTGCCAAGGCGACAAACGTGGATGCACATGTCTGTGCTGCATGAGGCGAAGGTAGTATTGTTCTGCCAGTCGACATCCAGTGCTGGAGCTGTACATAATTTAACCACACATAATAAAACCATAACTGAGCAGAGAGTATTTTGCATCCTATTTACCATCTCTGCAGTAAAATCATTTTGTTGTCCTGGATACATAATAAACTGTTTTACCTGAGTGAAAAGGGAACTGCTGTTTGGCCTCTCCTGTGTGTGCGTCCCAAATGATTGTCGTCTGGAAAACATAATTGGGCATTTCAAAACGGCGCAACATTTCTTTGTAGGTCATTCTAAAACGTAACATTGAGTCCTGGCAGGGCGCAGAACTAATACCAAAGACAACAGTGAAAATGGCTACAGAAAATAATAGAGAATAATAGAAAATTACCACATCACACTCCACAATATGCAAAAAATGCTCAAATACTTCCCCAAAGATTGTCTATGGATACCTCATCAGAGAAATAAAGAATATAGCATTGGTTTATGAAGATTTTTTTACTTTTATTATTTCTAGATGGCTTATATGACATGTAGCAGCCTCCTTAAATAGCATGATACTGCATAAACAGTATATCATAATATAGAATACGAAGGTTGAATGATCAGGAATTTCAAGGTCTGTGCCTCGCTTTCCTGTAGAACAGTTTTATATTGTTGATTATTATACAGATTTAACCTTTGGCAGGTGATCTGAAAATGTTAACTGTAAGCCTAAAGAAAAAATATGAGGTCATTGCCATTAAAAGAGACTTTTCCTCATCCTTAAGGACATGAAATACCTTATCTACGCCAGCACTGAGAATCGAGTTCCCCTTCTTGTTCCACTTCAGTGCAAATATTGGCCCTTTGTGTTGCCCCAAGGTGCTCGCCAGATTTCCTAATGGGTAAGAATTATATTTAATTCTTATAGAAAAGGTCCTTTAAAATAAAAATCCCATAATTCACAAAACCAACGTGATAACAGTAACAGCATCATTAATAGAGGACATACCATCTTTTGTCCATATCCTGGCAAATCCATCATATGAACCTGTTGCCAGGAGCGTCCCATCACTCTGTTGGATGAAAAAACAAAACAAAAACACAAAACTGTTGCTCAGTTGTTCAACACATGGTGGAAGTAGAGGAAAGACATGGATGGATGATTTAGAACATACATTCCAGTCGAGTGATGTGACGTCTTTGTTGCTGGGGACATCCTGGCCACCTTCTCGGATACAGTGGCGAAGAACCAACTGGGTGGAGTTGGAGTTGTTGTTTTCATTGAGGTTCCAAATTCTGGCAGTGGAGTCCCCTGAGCTGAACAGAACACAAGAGCAGCAGGAGGGGTTAAACAGACAATTGAAATACAAGCTGTCAGCTATGGTTCTGATGTAGTCGTATATTTCATTAAATAAAAGCCATAGTACGCAGACTGTGCATTATAAGCCATAAGCATAAATTAAAACTCGTTTCAGTACTGATGCAGACTTACCCCGAGGCCAGCAGATCACTGACAGGGTTCCAGGCACAGATGAACACTTCTGACTCATGGCCTCGAAGCACTGTCGCTTTGCTGGCTGGTATCTCGACATCCACATCCATCTCCATAGGCTCATTATGGTTGTCTAACAACAGCAAATGCAGACACAGAAACACACAAAAACAGGTATTAACACCAAAGACAGAAATTGAGAACATGACTCAAAATTGCCTAATCCATCTGAATTGTATGCCACAGAGCTTATCAAATCCTTTTATGGATGCTTGCATGTATTTCTGTGAGCTGTGCAAAGTAAAAAGAGCGATGCTAAGCTCATGTGTCTACGGTCCTGGAACAATTGCAACATGGCAGAGGAGGAAGTGATCTAAAGTGTGATCAAAGATTATATGAGAGAAACAGTTGTGTTCATGCTGGGAACATGAGCAAATCCATTTCTTCTGGCATAAACCGTGTACCACTCATTACCATTGCTCTTTTTATTCTATGATTACATTTAGTCTCTTGTTTATGTATAATCTTAAATATTATATGGATGTCATTATTGTATTGTTTTCTTGATCTCCTATGACTCTTTATCATTACGTGTTTAGAAAGGTGGCTTAAATGAAATGTACTATTATTTAATAAAGTAATGAGACAGATAATTGGAATTAATAATGGGACTGCATCAATATAATTTGTAAACACACACACACACACACACACACACACACACACAGTGTATTTATGTGCTTCTGACCTGCTTTTTCTTTTTTAAATGAAAACCATTGTTACTTGATAGGACAATATGGGGCCATAATCATCAAACTGTAGTAAAAAAGCTTATATTCAATGAGTTCACTCTGAGCCTCCTTTTAAAGTGTATTAGAACCCCGTAACAACAGATGCTTGAACTATTAAAATATGTAAAGCTTCATGTGTTTTCTGAGCAGTTCTACCATGCCTTTGTGTGTGCTCAGACAGCAAACCTTACCTTACTTGCACAATAACTCCTTCTGTTGCCATCCACACCTTAAAATTAAATTCCTGAAGGATATGCTGACACCATCATCTACTCCTATTCCCCTTGTCTAGAGCTGCACCTGATCTACACCTCTCTGGTTTCACACACAGAAAAAGCTGTACAAAAGCTATATATAGCACAGTCTATGAAAACAGCTCAGTGGGGTTTGTTTCTCTTTATAACACCAGTGCTATAATTTTCACATATGTATCATAGGTAATAAAAAATAAAGTGGCTACTGATATTAACAAAACTCAGCCTACTATTTTATTACATTTAAGTGAAAATATATCCTACATCTCTATGAGCTTAAACGAGTGGCTGATTGCATTTCACATTTTCTTTTATTTTGTGAGCTCATTTTCTGGGTTTCAATAAAATCTAATAAAATAGCTTCTGTATAGACACTTGGCATATGGTTTATCTTACTCATGTTGTGAGTGCCATTCTCCTCCCCATTGACAGTGGCTTCTCCATTCTTTGGTGGATTACATTGGTTTCCAGAGGTGGATGCTGCCATGGCACAGGCAGCCTGCTGTTGGGCTAGCTTGTCGCGGAAGGCCTGCTGCCGCGTTTGTACCACATCAGGCATTACTGCGTCAATGAGTGATAACGACTCAATTGGCCGACCATCAAACACTGTACCATCCTGTCAGAGAAACAAACATATGGAAAAGCTGTGATTTTTAATTGGTGCATGAACACAATAAGCATCTTTTGCAGACGTGAAGACACGTTTTGTAATCTCAATTGCTCAGAAAGTCATCTTCAGGACAAATGCTTTCAAGTATAAACATGAAATAGGACATCTGTATTAAGCTTAAAAAAACAGATGTAGGAGAACAGCAGGCCCCTGCCCTCACCTCATTGATGCTGATTTCTGCCTCCACATACTGAAGCCCCTTCTGCAGAATGGAGATGAGAGCTGCAGGGGGCACTAGTGTTCCATTGATGTTAGATTGGCTGATGTGGCTTTCAATGCCAAAGGTGAATGCTGAATGGGAGAAACCTGAAAACAAAACACCATTCAGTCATTAATGTGGGGCTGAACATAAGGTGTAAACAAACAAGACAAATAATCAAAGGTTTTTATTTGTGATTAGGGAAACAGAGACAACTGCAGCTAAATACAAAAATCAAGATTGACAGAACAACTCAGACATACAACTGCATAAATTAAAAAGCCAATGCCGTTTACAAAACAGTTTATATCTTGCAAATTTCAGAGCCATTCTTAATAAGTAATGAACACAAGCAGCTATGAATTCATGTGTGTCCTGTAAACAAGTGTACTATATATGGATATCTGAAAGGGAAATGAAAACAAAACTTCCTCATTTTAGGCAAACAATTGACCCGATTGCTTCCATCTTTTCAATTACGTGTGCATTGAGCCTTTAGAACCTAAAGATGTTCTGAAACTGTATTTTCTAGTTAATGTTGAAATTAGAAGAGCCAGTTTAAAATGTACCTGCAAGACTGAAAGCATTGTAACTAAACCTATTTATTTCAGCTACAGTTTGTTAATCACATTAGTGAGACAAACCTGATTCTTGGAGGTATCTGTAGACCAGGAAGTTCACTTCGTCACTGGTAATACTCATCTTAACCCAGCCAAAAGGGGGCGGTCTGCTGGAAGGATAGGTCCACTCTGGAAAATAAACAAAGGAATGACTACTATTTTGTTCTGTCGTATTCCATGTGCACTAAGGATGGGAATGGACCTGGTTGTTTTTGAGAACCGGTTCCCAGTTGCTCAATTCTTTGGAATCATGTGCCTACCCGCTTATTCTACTTATCAATTCTGCCTTCGCTGCACATGCATGATGATGTCACACATACACTACATTGCTTTGGTTTAAAACTAGGCATGTTAACCGGTGACTGGTTGACCGCATCAACGTTGTCCGGTCATAATTTTTGGTCGTCGGTTAAAAAAAAAAACAAAAAAAAAAAAAAACAGCCTGCGCCTGTAATTCCACTGCCCAAACTCTTTTGCATTGTAGTGTAGACTATGAAGAGGATCTGTGATCTCTCTATAGCATATATTTAAAAATGATGAAATTGAGCATTAGCAATACAACAAGGAATTTATTAATAGCAAACGCAGAGCTCAATTAATCTATGTGGTACGACCATTTCGCGCCAATTTAGAACATTTTCTCAAAACATAAACAAAACACAAAGCTGACGTGAGGTAGTAGAACATCTAGAGCTAGCAGCTAGAGACTCTGACAGCAAGTTGCCACCATGAAAACCAAAAGCGCGATGGTCGAGTTATCCATCTGACAGACCTAGTTAAAATTACATGGCAGGTGGACTACAGCAAAAGGACATTGTGCAGTACTGACGCAGGATGGTGGACATCGTAAAGGTTTTTTTTCCCACTATGTTTAGCAGCATAATTTCCTGTAGCATAGAATGTGTGATGGTTTAAAATGAGCTTTTAACATGACATCCCTCAACCTCGCAGTGTGACTCGTGTTTAAAAAGCCAAGTGACTGAAGCGTGCAGCGGTGTGCAATAGCTGTGTATGTTGTGTGTGTGAGCCAGCAATGCAAGAGTTTTCTTTTCTCATGACCGACTTCAACCAGTTAATGAGGCTTAATGATCGGCCAAGATTTGTTTGGAAATTTCACCATCCCTATTTAGAACATACCAAAGATAGTGTTGAGGCTGAAATACTCCAAAGTATGGCGACAAATATCCTGCCCTTTCAAATACAAATTTCCAAAGAAAGGGAAAAGTTAAATGAAGTGCACACCAATGGAAGATGGATGAATTAAAAAGAATGTTAAGTTTCGCTTTCACTTTGTACAGTTACATAGTGTAACCCCCCATTACCTTGTATGACCATCTGGAAGCAGACCAAATGTCATCTGTTATTATTATTTGTGCATACTGTATAGGTTATATTTTCTGCGCAGATGTGGAAATATAAAAGACAGTGAATGCAAATAAACCTATATGTATTATTTTATTCTCTCACCCAATGTCAATTATGATAAGGAATCAGATTGACAAGCAAAATAGATAACTGGAATTGTTAAATTCTTATCAGTTCCCATCCATATCTAACACATAACGATCCATTTTGATAATGCTCAAAGACCTGCACACTACACAAATTCACCCAAAGTTCAGCTTGTAATGGAACTGTGTATAGTTATGGTTGATTAATCTGCGGAGAATTTTCAAGTAAAAGATTACTTGTTAAAACAAAAGTGAAAATTGAAGATCAGTGTTTCCCAAAGCTCGATATCATGCACTCAAATATCTTGTTTGAACCACAGTCAACATATATTCAGTTTATTGCCACGGAGAAGTAAAGAAACCAAGAAATATTCTAATTTAAGAAGATTCATGAAATTACTGTTGCAGCTTTGAACACAAATACACATGAGAAAGGTCTGACTTCCTACCTGTTAGTATGTACTCACTCTAGTTTCGTTCATTGTCACATGATCACCTCTTTCGACAACACTGGTGGCTGGGTCACTTAACCTGTGAATCTATGCTTGGTACTGAAACTAAGTATTTGTTGCCCCTCTTTTCGAGCCTAATGGGAGTGTCTATATCCATTTGGCTTCCACAGAGATCCGAGTGGTGCTTCCTATTAGTGACCCAGCCATCCATCTAGATGGGAACAACCCAGATAAGGTAGTAAGGATATTAAATGCCAGTCTACTTCCCATCTAGTGAATTACAGAAGAGAGCAAGATGCTAATTATTCGTGTGAGCTGAGCTGACCTTCTCTTCAGATTTATTTTCAACAAATGGACGTATCTAGCAGATCTAGAAATTAACAATTCATTAGAGATCATCCAAAAACTGAAGGGAGTAGAGAAACAAAGAGACAGTTTAATTTCGTAATTTGTTATTTCAATTCAGATCTTGTCCTCAGGTGGGTGAACACTGTAACAATATGAATTCCATTATTTCTCAATGGCTCCTGCAGTCACTTCGTCAGAATAAAGTCAAATGGTGGTGAAACAACCTTCTCCATACGCTGGCCACCCACACAATGTAAACACTAACAAATGAACAGTGCAGAAAAACAAGAACAACAGAAATGTGGCATTTAAGCAGGTTAAGTTTTGACTGGAGAAATAATAAATTAAGAAATAAGTGGGAACCTGAGAATGAGTCACACAAATAAGCAACAGGGAGATAAAGGGACCAAGTGTGTGTGTGTGTGTGTGTGTGTGTGGGGGGGGGGGGGTGTCAGGTATGAAGACTGCATGGTTGTCCAACTTTCATTCCAAACAGACCCACTCAGGTTCCCCTTTGGTAACATAGCAACAAGAGAGATCAGGCAAAATAGACAGAGAATGGTGTTGTCCCAATTACCAGTGGGCATACAGCCAGAGGGGTTGAACATGTTGCTCAACATGAATTATTCACCCTTTCACCTTGGTATATTCTTTCAGATGGAGTCAGTCTTCATTGTGCCACAGTCAACATGCTATGGGCTGAAATTCTAACAATCTAGCCCAGAAAGCGGTGGAAAAAATACTGCAATAGCAGCAAAATACACACTAAAATATGAAGAGAAAAATTATTAAACTTAAAATATATTATTCAATTACTTTTGTAATATTTGACACAGTGCAGTAAAGTACATTGACATTAACAAACAAATAGCTCTCATCTTGCAGAAACAAAACACTGAGCTTGTATCAGCACCTGAGCCACTGGGCCCTACTTTGCCCACTGCCACCATGTTTTTCTTTAGGTAATTAGCTTCCACATGGGACCAAGAAGGGCTAGCCACATCAAAGCAACAGAGCTCATGAGGCTGTATACCACTACATACTAAACAACTAGAATCATAATTAACAGGCAGCCTGGAAGGAAGAACAGCAGCAATAATCCCACTATCAGATGGGCCCACGATGTCACCATCCATTACAAAACTGCCTCAGCATCCAAATGTTTGACAAAACAATGTGTCTTTAAGGAAACATGACCTAACCCTAACCTCTACAATCCCTCTGGGTTGTTCACTTTGAAGTCAAAAGTGGAGTCAAAGTATAAGGATATGATTCCTCGTGAAAAAAAAAAAGACCTTTCAAAGAAAGAAAAAATTATTCCTTGTGAGACTGCAACTGTACATGTACCAGTGTGAGATGCAAATCTACAACATATAGGCTGTAAATATATACTGTAATACCAAATTTCTTCCAATGAGATTATACTCAAATATATTTATAGCAGGGCTTTAGTGTGTGATACAGGCTATTGAAATGGTCTGGGTTTCACTGAGGATTGGGAATCTCATAGTACCTCATAATAGGCAATACATTGTTGATCACAATCTCCATATGGTGATATAGCAATTGATATATTGGTCTTAATGGCCTGTATATATTTGGGTATTTATAGAGGTGAAACAAAAAACACATTTCCAAGCATAATTTAATCAGAGTACAATCAGCAGACATTTTAGTGCAACAGTACATTTTAGTGTAAACAGGAGTTGTTTTGCAGGTGCATCACAAACAGTCACATCATTTTGAAGTCATTCAGAAAACATAACATCTCATGTCTCTCAAGTGTACAGGTTTGTCATGTATCCAATTTTTGTGAGGCAGTTCTTACATATTGCAAAGTCCTTATTCAGCTTTGTCCCATTCACACTATTGGAGCCAAAGGGAATTCACACGTTGGATTTAAACGATACCGGTGCATTTGTTACTCTATCTCCACTGCTAGAGTTCTCCACATTAGCAGGGTTATTTTTTTTCTTCATCTTTGAATTTAGCACAGGTTCCAGCCATTAGGGGTGCCCCTTGGATGACATATAAAAGGGTGACTCAACTCACTAAGGAAGAACGATTAAATAAGTTGACAGTGGCCATATATTACAATAAATAATCATTTAAAAAATGGATACACTACAAGAGTGTATCGATAATCATAAATATTGCAACAGTTTTCCATGAACCCCTACATTAACTTAATATTTATGACATTATTGCCTTGGTCGGACGAATGTTGAAGTTTTAAAAGCCATGTATACACCTTACTTGTACTATAATCTACGTAATCAAACTGGAGTTTAAGAAGTCATACTAACCAAGTCAGGTAATGTGGTTCTAATCGAGCTTCTCCATGTATGTAAACGCAACCAACCTTAGCTCAACTACTGACTGGCCTGGACACACCCCCTTCTGGAAGGGGGCATGACAACATGCACATTATGTGCAATAAATCATATTGTACAGTATGTACAGAATGTCCTAAGCTGCTGTATCATTATCCATTTCACCACTGGATGGTGTTGTCCTATGTACTATGTCTGCTTCAAATCTGCTGCGTTTGTTTACCGATTGTTCCTCTATGGCACCAACCGGAAGAATGCCAACGCAAAAGGGCATGTAGCGCCATTGAGTGTCTGGGAGTGGAACAATATTTCAATTCTCTTGCTGTGCATGTAAACAGATTTCTAAGCCCAATTACGCCCTTAGCGCAATTACTGTCAATAGCTTGCCTTAGATGTGCATGGAAACGTACTGAATGAATCCAACCAAACTAAATCCAACAACATTTTACAATACATCTTGCTTACCAGTCCACTTAGCCAGCTCTGGCTGAAATATGTGCTGCATGAAAATATTTACTTCTGTCCTAACACTGAATGACTTTTTTATGCTTCTACAGATCCAGCCAAAAAAATTAAACCGATCAAACGAGGTCATCAGGAGCTGCAGTTATTTAAGCCTTCCAATGACAAGGACAAATGGTAAATGGACTATACTTATATAGCACATTTTATACACCAGTGGGTGCCCAAAGTGCTTTACAATTCCTCACATTCACCCATTCACACACACACATTCATACACTAGGAGTACAAGTATGTATGGCTACAATTTCACAACTAGTCCCATGAATTGCTATAATTACCTAATCTTAAAGATTTGACTGCAGTTGTTTGATCATTTTCTTGAGGGAGATAATTAGAATTGTTACCTCTGCCAAGGGGGTATTAAAGCCCAGTCTGTTTGTTTGTTTGACTGTCAGCAGGATTACACTAAAAGTTCTGAACTGATTTTAATGAAACTTTCAGAAATTATAGATAATTGGTCAAGGAAGAACCCATTAGATTTTGATGGTCAAAGGTCAAGGTCACACTAAAGCTAAAACACATACTGCAAGTGTTTTTGCATTCACATCATCTCACCTTTGGACATCAGATGGGTCAACACCTATGGCTTGATCACGTCATGTGATCAAGCCAAAAATCAAGCCTTGGCGGAGGTCTGCTGTCTCTGACTGCCTTCTTAGAATACAGAGTCAAAACAAACATCTGATTTTAATCGGCATTTATTACCCTCTTGCAGCAATTACCTGACAGTGTAAACTACCTCAAGGGTTCAAGGCTCCAACTTTACTTACTGCTGTATTTTCATATCCTATAACTATGGTCAAAGGCTCCATGAGCTTCCACAGCTCTGCCTGTGGCTGTGTCAAGTCACCACTGCCCTTCAACTCTGTAGTGGTTGCTACTGATTATCTACAGTTATCACACAGAAAAGATACTGATCTGAAAAAAGCGGAATTTGCAAGTGTTGGTCACAAAACTGTGGTTCCTCAAAACTGCATTTTGTATGTACATAATGAGACTTTGTCTCTGACAAAATGGGGCCTGCCAAGGGTTTCTGCATGTTCAGGTCAGGGGTTGGGCACTAACAATCAATTACATAATTAGAGAGGTTTATGAGCATGTGTGAATTTATGACCTCTCAGCAAAAATAATGCTGACACTAAATGAAGACCTTACTATTGTAACACACAAGGTGTCATTTAGACACATTTTAGTCTGATAAACTGCACAACTAACTTACCATTTAAATAAACAATTTATAGCGTATTATAGCTCCACTTTTAGTTCCATCAAGCATTTTATTACAAAAATCATTAAAATTCTTTCGACTTTGATGAGCTTCTTAGCATCACTTCAGATTTGATAACTGTATTTGTTTGTTGTTTTTAAAGTAGAATAAAATAAAGAAAGTGATCATGATTGTAACCATTATTTGCTGCCTTGCTGCTAATGTAAGCATTTATTTATATTTACAGATCATTTTCATCAAAGCCATATATTTATTGGGCGATAAGCCCTTGTTCAAACAGTAGTAAAGAATAAAAGAAAAATGGAGTAATGCTTTGGTATTTTAAAAATTTCCTCTGGTATTTCTATTGACATTTACAAATAAAAATGTACTACATTCACAAGAAATGCCAGGTAACATTAAAAACAATGCACTTTCAAAGTGTATGCACACATTGATACCGGAGTAATTTAATAGCTAAGTTTTAAGAGCCTTATTGCGAAATTCATTCATTGTTCATTATCAGCCACTCTAAACATTGGTACATTAAAGTTCCAGCCATTTATAATCTAAAAGAGATCACTTTAATTGTATAAATACTGTTTGCTTAACATCCCTCTATGGATAAAACTATTCCTTAATCTCTACAGAAAAAATATGTTCTTGTTAAAAACATAATGCAGCAATAAGTACTACACAACCATCCATCTCCTGCCCATGCAGGATTTGAAAAGAATGATGTTGAAAACCAGCATGCCAGGGACCCCATTTTCTCTTGAACAGTCACCTCCTGACAGATGTGCAAACAAGACCTGGAAACAGCAGCCATTTTCTCTTGAACTGCTCTGCTGAGTAAAACCCGCCTTTGAAGCTTCTGGTTGGGCTGCAGTCTAGGGGGGGGGTGATAGAGTGGGGGAGGGGAACCAGAGAGGGGGATGGGGCAACAGGAGTAGGGTGATAAATAATGATCCCCACACAGGTAATCACAACAACCATTTGTGCGTTATTCTTTGCTTCTCTCAATGAGTCACTTAGTGGCAGTCAATGTAGGTCGGCAAACTGTAGGGGGATGGTAGCCTTCAGTCTCAAGGGAAAACACTTCTCCCACGCTTCCTGTGAGTGGCAACACTTTTAATGTTTACCAGCGGTGGCCAACCATGTGTTATTAGAGCCAACACTCTGCAGGTTTCCATTCCAACAAAAGACCCACCCACTGATTAGCCCTCCCAATGGCCTCACTACATAGGAAACATTTTTATGTTTTTAATGCCTGTACCTCACCTCTTTCAAAGAACAGATATATCATATTTTATTAAACATCAGAATAAAGCCTGGAGCCTCTGAGTTTTAATTCTCATTGAAAGTGAAATGTGCACAGTCAGTCATTAGTCACATATTGAAATAACATTTATCTTACGCATCTATGTCAGGAATATTAAGGATGTCAGTGGAAATAAGAAGTAATAAGCACAGCAGGTATGACATTCTCTACCTGCTACATAATGCCAGTGCTGAACCACTCTCAGGACAAGTTAGTGTCCTATAAATGTCTGCTGTTGTGTCAGCCAGGTTGAAGGCAGGTCAGCTTTATACTGCAGCCAGAGACAGGTACTTCTGAGTAGACAATAGACAAAACAATTTAGGACTGTCAAAATTGATGCATTAACATGGATTAATACATCATCATGTTAATCTGATTAAAATGTTAACACAATTAACGCATCTGAAGCTCAAAATTAACCTGAACATCTCCACCAACGCATTTTGTCCAAGGAGTTATTGCTGTACATATGCAAATGCACAGATGGAAAGATGGAAGATGCTAAACAGCACAACATTCGAGTACGAAAAATACAATAGTTGACCACCAAAAAAGTATTATACACACTCTGCATATTGGTATTTTCTTTTCACAGAAACACTTCTAGCGTAAAATATAATAACGTGAAGTGTACTTTTGTCCGATTTTGCTAGTACTTCAGCTAACGTGTTGCCCAGCTTGCAACAAAAACATTAAGTGCATATGTATCCCCTTCTTTCATGAGTCGCTTTGTTAATAAAAAATAAAATGCAGAATGCATTTATTTTTTACACTTGATTTTATATTTTTATTTTATTGTGAATAATTAAAATTAATCCACAAGAACCCTGTGAAAAATCTGCTTAAAAATTGTAAGAATTTAACAGCACCACAAAATATATATATTTCAACCACTTTTGCGATTTAAGTCCATGTAAGAGCAGAACAAGCAGAATTATATTTAAAGGATGGGTATGTATATTTCACAGCATTTACTGCAGAATTCATAGTTGAATCCAACTGAATAGCCCTCAACTCACCCTCTCCTAAGGTGGGCTCTAAAAACATGAGAACACCTTTTAAAGCCATTGTTCATATGTTCTATATCTTTTTGTTGAATATCACTGGTCCCCTCTCTAATGTGTGATAACATACTAGCACAACACAATGGACTAAAAGATACACAACAATTCTTTCAGGTGATTATACAATAATGAATACATAATGATAGAAATTATATCCCATGTCTGCAATTACAACCCACGTAATCTTTCACACTGAACTTTTAAAACATGATCAACTGGAACTACTGCCTCCATTGCACATGAATAACCATCTTAAAAACAGCTGTGTGAGTTTTCCTGGTTTATAACAGTTGATGAAAAATTGCATTGGGATAATACATTAGCTACATATTTAACGGTAATACACTATGCCAAATGCTATTGTCTTCATATAAATTAGACCACAAATTACATATGTGTTCACAGACACAGCAACTTCAGTGCATTTTCTCTCACAAGACATCACTACCAAGTATGAGCTTTTTTTTTTTTTTTTTTTTTTACTCCCTGGGGAATGAATGGAGGGGTGGTGGTGTCAGACAGTGAGGATTGCTTAAAGGATTCATCTTGATGGTTTCTAATCGAAAAGACCAAGACCTAGATCCCATCTTTATACTGAACCATTAACATCAAATAAAATTCTCAACTCCCACATGCTTAGTGGTGTCATTTGGTATTCTTACTAACACCCTAAGGCCATCAGCAGCCTTGTGTTTCTCAAAGGGGGCAACTCATGGTCTGCTTCCCCCTCCTGAGGCAAACAAGAAACAATATTCACAGGAAATTATGAAAGCATAGATATTATCAGAATAAGAGTAAAACTAGTCTACTTCTGTAGAAAATGTATCATTCTATAGTACAACTATAGATGATATTTAAATTAAGGTGCGCATATTATCAGCACAGAATTATTTGTGCAATATCGGGACATTGTAAATCCTTAAAATGGACAAACAATTTACACCTACTCCCAGAACAGTTTTTCATTGTTGTTTTGTCAGTATCACATGTAACCTGGTAATTTTAGCCACTTCATTGGATGTTTTAGCAGAGAACAGATTTGTGCACGGAAGCTTGTTACACATATAATTAATCCTTTATGCTGCTATTTATTTCTAGGTGCAGCTACATTCGATCTCTGCCCTCCTCCACATCTGTCATCTCTGTACTGTCATTTTTCTAAGATATATATAACATGATCAAAATGCATTTAAAAAGCTTTTACAGTAATCATGGTGTAGCAAGGCCTGCCATAATCTGGTTTATCCAAATAACTAGCTTTATTATGTGGATGTCAGCACATATAGAACCAGTTTCTATAGGGTGTGTATGACTGTGGGGGTTGGAAGCAGTGTTGGGAAAATAAAGTCTTTATGGGGAGGAGATTGTGAGACAGAGAAAGCTCTTTTGATGCTCAGAATATTACACATGCACACAGTGTAGGACTTTCATATGGCAAATGCTCTTCATAAACAAAGCAGGAAAACCAGCTGCTTCTCTGTGTCTGTTATTTCAAATGATAAATAACTCCACAACCATAAACTCATAACGTGTGTAATTCTAACCTGTCGCCCTATGAGAAAATTTAAGACATCGCCCTTCTAATAATAAATAAATTACCACTACTCCAAAATATTGTAAAATCGGGCAATTTTTAAGGCAGACCAGAGCAGTAGAATATGATGGATTTCACACACTAAGACTTTGTACCTCTATGCTCTGTATGACACAATAGCATTCTGTTCTGTAAATCTGTAACAAAGAGTAACTGGTGTGTAGCACATCAAAAACAGCCAATCAAGTGAACCAATACACAGGGGATAAGGTGACTAAGGTCATCATTTTGCAGTGTTCTGTTCATGAAGAGGAACTGAAAATATGACATCTTGATTGAAACATCAAGAATGTCTCAACACACTTACATACACACAGTTACGGGTTAGCGAAGGTTAAAAAATAAATTAATCTTTTTAGTATTTTTTTTTCTCCTAAAGGCCATTTCTATCACATGCCCTTGAAGCTGTACTTGAAAACATACAGTACAAGACTTAACCTGGCATTTTATTTTTCCTTCAGCAAGATGAGCGCTGCAGAAATAAGCCATAAACACAGAAGCACACCAATGTGGGCAATACAAGTGTTGCTATGGTGACCGGAAGATCTTGCTTCTCTGTCAACAGCTGCTCATGCCACCCTAAATACCCCCCACTCTCCTTGAGCTTTCCTTCCATCTGACATCAGGGTCAAACAAACAAGGGAGACAAGTGAGCTGAAATACTGATCTCCATTGTAAGCCATTTCTTTACCTAGCATTTACACACTGCCTCAATAATAGTACATTGTTTATCAAGATTTCACTGCACGCACAGAATCAGGAGTGTGACAATATTATCATTATTTTCTCAGAACACATACCTCAATGTTTCCTAGGTATGCAAATTTATTTTAGGTCTGCATATAAATTTGGATCATAAAAATACATAAAGATGCCTTCAAGGACATTCGCTTTTAGCATTAAACTGTTTACATATGCTGCAATCAAATCATAAAGCACAACGAAAAATATAGACCTCTTGGTTGAAGCAAGGATGCATTAGGAGCCCTCAGTTTAGGATGCATCTATGAATAACAACCTTAATGACTGATATTGGCAAAAATAGGTCACATTAGCAATGGCAGTGGAAGATGTTTATCTGCTGATTCATAAATGCATGCTAATTTGAGGACGGTACAATGAAGGTTTATTGCCTCCTTGAAAAAGAGTGAGAATGAATAAAGACAAAACACACATACACTGATTGAAGATAGACTCTGTATCAACGTCACTATGATCCAAATGGGTGTTTTAAATATAGTTATCACCTGAACAGATTTTTGTAAATAGCTCACGTTCAGCGCTGACAGAACTAAACTGTAGCCCACCACAAGTTTCAAAAAAGGAGTAGGAAATTATGATACAGAAGGAACCTGAAACTTTCACTGGTATTGTACAGATGGTTGTTTCCGGTGCCGAGTTCTGGAAACATGAACTTACTTAATCATGGGTGAAAATGTTCAGCAAGCAATTGATGTCAAAACATCATCTATAATTTTAGAAGTGCTCGGCGAGCTGTTTAATAATTGCTATAATTGTCAGCCTACATATATTTACTAAAATCACCCTCAATGACCTACTTCAACATGAGATATTGAACCGACAGCTACTTCACACAATTATTACTGTGACAGCATTGTCTCTCTGGTCATGTAAGGTGGATATGTCAGGAGAGGGAACATTATTCCACAGCAGAAGAGAAGTTTCTGATTCTGACATGCATATGAACATATTAAGTCTTTGACAGTTATCCACCGGCGTTATGTTCTCTGTTACTGAACATCTAGTAAATACACACAAACCAAACTGTAAGGGAAAATGGTCAAACGACCTCTTTCCAAATTAATTGTTACAAAGATTGAGAAACAATATGACCCTAAATATCAATAGTAAATACTGACACAACCCCATTGCTTAACTGTTTGATTCATTTTAAAGATGTGAAAAATAAGCATTTAAATCTGCTTCATTGGTTGTGATATATTCAGACCTAATAGAAACAGTTTGATGCTAGATGTGGATCAACATAACCTTAAAGTAGTGTTGCACCGATCGATCGGTTGGTGATCATAATTGACCGACATTGCCTAAATCACATAATGTAAATTACTGCAGAACAGGTGCATCTGGTCTGGACCATTTCTGTACTTTTTAAAAAATATAGGTAGTTAATTAATAGTAGAAGTTTGGGACCATTTCACGCTGCGTAAGGCAGACAACAGTGTGCTCACAGCTAAATAGCATTAGCCTTGCACTGCCTTATTTACTACAACACCTGAACCGAATGCATCCACACTTCAATGGCACTTTGTCAAAGCGGACTCAGAGCTTCTATTGTGTTACTGAGTACTAGCATCTGTTAGTATGTAGCTTCACATGTTGTAATTATTTTTAGCAAATGCACCAATATAGTGTAATTATTAGGCTACACCTGCTTCACACATCCATGTTTTGAGTTGTGTGCATGTGCATCTGCGCACAGATGTACTAGCACACAACTGAAAACACTTAAGTCGTCTCTCGTCCCCGTTTATTGATCGATCTAGTTTAACCCTTTAACTCTTGAGACATTATTTCAGGTAGATGTGCTGCTGTGAATTTGTCATAAATGCTGCTGTGGAGGAGGAAAATCACAACAAAAGTGTAAACCCTAGTAAAGACAAACAAACCCCAAACACTTTATTTTTGGTCTCACTCACTGCTTTGTTTTGCTCCATTGTATGTTCAGAATTATGAATATTTAAAATTACTCATACATATAGAACACTCAGCAATGATGCATCAGAAGTTAAAGGGTTTTTAAAAAAATTAATTCATCCGATTACTCAATTAATCAAAGAAAAAAAAATCAACAGAAAACTCGATTACAAAAATATGTGATAGTTGCCGCTCTAGATGCAACCATCTATAACTAGAGAAAAGGTATGGATATTTAAAATTCCTTCTGTGATCGGCAATCCACAGATCACGTTTTTTGGTGATCAATATCGGTGATCGGGCCAAAAGATCGGTGCATCACTACCTTAAAGGCGTGTGGCTTCCTCCCACTAATGTTCATTTAAACACAGAATGACAGAGTCAAAGCAGAAGAGCACAGTTGACACAATAACAAACAGAAACACCCTAAATCCAAAATTACTTCAAATAAATAACTACAGCCTTGAACTAACCAGTACTTGTATGGGCGTTATTTCAGAGTAACCGTCAGTCTGCCAGTTGGCTGGTAGCCCATGCACACTGCATGTCTCTTCTGCAGGGAGAGAATGGTTCACCTCCCCCCATGGCCTATCATAAATAAATACTGCTACAGAAATATTTGGACAGCCCAATACAGAGATTTAAAGCAACAGAAGGCTGACATGGAGTTTCTCAGGGACTTCCTTGCCCTACTTATGAGCAGGATATACATTTCTGTTTTGAACATTCATATTCAAACAATGAATATTGCATTTTCTGTTGTCATTTCTGTACCTCTATCCACACTATGAGAATAGAGCCAATTAGCCAAAATCTCTATCAATACAAGAACCACTTACAGATTTAAGGAATAATTATACTCACAATATGACAATGGGCTTTTTCCCTAGCTACTACAAAGGGTTTTATTTTATATCCATTGCCAAACAATAACCAAATACACACCTGTGAGCCAGGAACATTATTAACAAATATCACTATCAAGTACAAAAAAGTCAACTATGTTGACCTACTAAAAATGCACCGCTTGATAATGCACAAAAATTGTACATCACCTTTCAGCATATTTTAGCTCAAGTGGTGTGAAAAGATCCAAAGAATACTGGCCACTTCCACAGACTGTTTTCAGGCTCTGGAATATTGGAATATGTACCCTGTAGCTGGTATTAACACCAAGTCAGATGTGACTCTACTGGAACTTTAATGATTGGGAGCTAGCTAAGGAAATTGTTTTTTCCTGCAATTTTAGCACAAACTTTTAAAACACCAAATCAAAATAGACAATCCCTGAACCAAACCTTACTACAAAGGTTTTAAAGTGGACTGAAAGCTAAGGAAACAAACATTTTCTCATTCATTTTAGTAATGATTTGAGTATCTTTAAAGGCCTGCAATGAAAAGTAGCATCAACTTTTGACACTGACACTAACACATTTAGAGATCAATAAATGGAAAACAAAAAAAATTGCCTGAGACATACACTTAAGTGATAGTAAAACTTCCTTTGTTCTTTAAATAGGTGGCACTAAACCTGTTTTTGTAACGACTGTAATTAAGGTTCAGTCTGACCCCCTTGCCTCCTGGTAAAGGCATAAAGCCAATATCCCAGTTGAAACAATAAATATACTTCCAAATTCAACATATAAAGTAAGTAAATAGATGCAATTACTTTCAAGTCTGTGTACTTGGTCAGTGTACTTAGTATACAGTGTACTTTCAAGTCATATTTTGAAAATTACACTGACCTATTTTTCCTCAGCCCAATACAACAATAATGTAATGCATTTATCAAGGAATTGTATGTTTTCTCCCAAAATTGATAGTTGGCACAGTAGAAATACACAAAAAAAATAGGAAAATAGCAATAGCTATCAGGTAACACAATGGTTCATTAATAATATGATACCAAAAACATTGGTGATTAAGCAGTTAAACTATTTGACTACCGGTGAGCAATTTCACATTTTACATATAAAATGCACGAAAAATATTCAACCCTGTAAAAACAGTTCATTGATTAGACAGACTGTACCGATAATTCCGATAATAAGTATGGGACACAGAAGTTTAGTGCTATGTTTAGCACTGAAAATGTAGATGGATACTAATCTGATGCTGTTGTTTGTTGACATCACTCCAATGTTTTGCAAATGTACACATTACATAACAAAAATAGCACAGAGAAAAACACAGGACAAAACACAATCTCTACATTTCCTCTTATAAAATAATAAAGCGTGAAACTGTCAACAAACACAAGCCAAGAGTTCAGTGTTTTGTCAGTCTTAGCAATGCCACCCAGCTACCATGGTCACATAAACTACAAATTGGAAAGTTTCACAATATGGACAAAAACTGTAGATTGTGACACTGTCCTGACTCAGAGCAGATGACACACACATCCAGCATGTGTATTTCCTATCTTTCTTTTTTTTTGCAGACATGTTACACATGAAGGGATAATTAACATAATCGTAACCCATTCATATTGCCAATCTCATTAGTTTGGACTTGATACATATTTTTTAATCTAACAGCCCCCATTATGTAATAAGAGTCATTGCAAGCCAAAACAATAAACGATAGCAGTGAATTACTGGCAAGGACGTGCATGCTGCATTAGGCTCACAAATTAATCAACATAAAAATACATTAATAGTCAAACTCTTTAACCATATACAAAAACAACAATACCATCATGCCAACAGCCCTCTCCATCTGGTTGCAACTATTAAAAAATACTGATAATAACTGTCTTAAAGTTATTATCAGTATATGCATAAACAATAAGTTACTTTCATGATGGCTTTATAATTAATCCTGATCCATATTTTATTATATAAGGTAATGAAGAATAATCAGGTTAACACAGCATTTAACCTAAACCCCTCTACCCAAATCCACCCCTCATGTGTTGCTTTTACAGACATAGTTAACATTAGACATGTTAACTGTGTCACCTAAGTTGTATTTCTGCCATCACTCAGTGAGCTATAAAGAATATCAGGGCTAGTAACTGTAAATTTGAGGGTCACACAGTATCTCATATGAGCCCTTTTAAAGTACAGTGTAAAGTGCTGTGTGAACATGTGGACCCTGTGGTTTTATATCTCTTATCTGGCAGGGTGTCGTCTCTTGATATATTGATGCTTCCTGTGTGATTTAAACCAGCTAGTGTGGAAACAGTTTAATATTGTAGTTATATAGTAACATGAACTGTCCCCTGAAAACTGGTGGCAATGTCTAGTACAGTTGAATGTCTCTCCCCTCCCCCACACATGCGCTTCCTAAATCTGCATGGGAATGGAAATATATTTGTTGTTTTCTCTATAAACTTTATCCAAATGACTTCAAAACGCAGTAGTGTTACATAAAGTAACGCGGCTATTCTAAGCTGCTATTAAGGGCAAAGTAGACCCAAATAATTCACCAAAATGGGACAACCTTCAACCTCTACAACTTACTGTATATTGTTAAGTACTATGCAGCTGGGTTCCCAAGGTTAAATACGACTGAGAAATACTACAATACAGGTTAAGTTATAGGTCTGGGTAAGTAACAATGAAATACAGCGAGAATAAAAGACACAAGGAGGAATGTGAGCACACGTGTGGAGTCAAGGGGTGATTAAGCCATGAGCCGGCAAACCCCTAATCAGCGCCATAATTACCCATTTCTCTAAATCAACGTAATGTTCACATAAAACAGAGGCAAGCCAGAATGCAGTGCAGCTTAAACCATGTCACCAGACTTTAACAGGCTTACCTTTTATTGTGAGAGTGAACTCGTGGTGTCCGCCACCTCTTTCTCTTCCACAAGGAGAACCTCCAACTTCAGTAAGCTAGCAACGACTTTCCTCCCATTTCGCTCATCGTCATAATACAAGTTCCGACTGTTGGCGTATATGCGAGTCGCTGTCGGTTAATTCGGTGTACTAACAAAAGCCTGTCCGTCCAGACTTACACACATCTGGCGGTAAAGTTGGAATAAACCCGAGTTTCTGTGGCTGAAGCTGCAGGCTACTCTGGAGTTTCACCGCTCTCTGAGAACAGGGACGTAAAGAGGTATAGCAGCAGGCGCTCTTCGGCAGCGGTAGAGAGAGAGGTAGACAGCGGGTAGGGGAGAGAGAGACGGGGGGTGGGGGTGGGGGTGGTAGTGGGGTTAACTGACCTTAAACCTGGATAATGAAAACGCTTCAAGGTGTATAACTTAATTAATCCACCCACCAACAGGTTTATATCAACACATAAGACGGACCTAGTTTACTACAATTCCTACAGTTTACGACAAAAACATGCTAGCTCGTACTACAAAGTAGTAAACAAATACTAACGGCACAGTTTCAAAATGTACACATATTTTTTAACTAAAATATTTTTAAAGCTTTATTCATGAACAAAACCTTTAATGCAAAACTGACTGCCTCCTATATTTAGCAGGGGCATCAACTTAAATGACACAGTTTGATAAAGCCAGCACTATAAGTGCGTTATTATATGATATTTGTATTTTATTAAAATAACTAAGCTGATGATAAGATACAGTCTAAGCATGTTGCCTATCTGGCCACCGAGCCGTCTCCCCTCCCCCACACACTCCTCTATTTTTCGCCTGCCTGGTCACACAGCGGTTGATTAATTCTCCTTTCGCCTTGCTCAGTCATTCAGATTTGGAAAGTAAATAACAAGTTGACATCATTACGGCTCTACACTGGTGTGACACATTCCTTTGGTTACCGTAAAGCTTGCAGTAGCTGTGCAGAACTTTTTTTTTTTTTTTTACTGAAACCAAAGTGTCAATTGCAATGTGTCATGTGCATTATAAAATACAGTACAATACATTTTGCCATTTAGCTTTGGAGGTGTTGGAGGATTACCATGTATCATACCCAAGCTTCAACCTCACTTTATGATCAGACCATATCTTCTTGCCCACAGTAGTCAGTTTTATGATCAGTTAACACTCTCCCTTGTTTTCCACAGTTGCTAAAAAAATGTACTACATGTCTTTATGTATATAGTTATGTATTGTTTTCCTATTTTATTTTTTCTTAATTTTTAAATTATATCTTGTATTTATAATTAACTAGAAGGATATCAAATTATTCCCCTTATGGGGTTACATATGTGATGAATAAAGATCATTCTGATTCATTACAATATATAGATAACTACGTAGAATATACAGGAAATATGTAACAAGAAAAGGGGGCTTCTGTATTATTTTATTGTTGTATATTTGGACATACAACACACACCAATTTTTAACCACTCCAATTAATCCATCACTAGCTGAAAGTGCTGTAACACACCACAGACTACACACTGCAGACTAGGAGCAGTGAGCTGCAAGGCCAGGGCTCAAACAGCTTTTCCAACCTTTTAGGCTACTTTCCTCTGTGGTCTTTCAGAAGATATATATACTGGGTGCAATTTGCCGGGGGGGTGGGGGGGATCATCCCCCCTCTGGTTTTGGGCATCACCATTATTGTCCGTTCGGGTCCACTGATTTTGCTGCCCGAGTGCACCTGGGCCCCGTGGGGCGGGATCCTACCTGACCCGGCGCGTGCCTGCCATCACTGTCATTGCGGCGTGGGGTTTCTGGGAGACCCTCTGAATCACGGGTGCATTAGACTCCTGTGTTTCAAGATGGGTGAGGTGTGTTGCTGACATCACAGCTGACCACTGGCACCTGTTGTATGTGGGTGGCCCCTGCCCTGGACGTGGTTGGCGCGCAGGAGGAAAACGGGTCCCGACTCCCATCCCTCCTGAGGCTATATATATATACATATATATATATATATATATATATATATATATATATATATATATATATATATATATATATATATATATATATATGTGTGTGTGTGTGTGTGTGTGTGTGTGTGTGTGTGTGTGTGTGTGTGGAATCAAAAAAAGAATATAAGAAAGCCCACTCTGGTTTGTTCCAGCTGCGCTAAATCCAAATAGAGGTCACAATACATTCTGTGTTGCAGTGATGTCTTACTTTTTTCTTCTATCTCAATAAAAAAGACTAAGAAATAAGCAACCATGCTCATTATAACTCTACCAAGCCAGACTGTTGCACATTTGTGTATTGTCATGAGTAATCTAAATGTTTAACAAACTTGGACCAGAGGAAGAATAGCTGCTGTTAGGTAAAAGATAACAGGAGTCTGAAGCAAACTGTGCTTTAATGGCTTCCAGAAATGTTTTACCCAGGATAACATGCAATTTAAAAGAATGCATATAAAACAATAGTAGCCATTGGAAGAGTGTTATAATAGGGGACACAGAAACGATAATGCCTGTTTCTTTTCTTAATTCTCGAATTAATTGCAGAGCACATGGGCTCTTTGTAAAATTTAAACAAGTTTTTCTTCTGCTCCACTACAGCAGTAACAATGTGCAACACAATCAAATATTACCTCTCATCAACAAACAGGCTTAAAGCTCAACACAGAATCAAACAGCTGAAATACCAAAGCTTTAAAAGCTGTTTTGTTGTCCACTGGTTTTTTTTTCTTCAAATATTCAATATTTCCCTGTATTTTCTCTATTTTATTTGAAATCCAATCATCTCAAGAGGAAGGCACACTCACAAATGCTAAACTAATATAACATTTTGAGACAAATACAATGAATATAAATTCAGTTCATAGAAGACATGGGATGTCAGTGGCTGATGTGCAGATTCTGCAGGACCATATGGTGCAGAAACATTCCTGCCAGAGCTCTTCTCTTGATCCATTTTTGATGAAAGCAGATAAATGGATATATGAGTTCAGCACACTATCCTGTCAAATAAAAATGTCCTCAGTCTTCATTTGCGGAAAACAAACTGCTGAATAGATTACAAAGAAAAGTCGACACATTTTGTCTTTTTTTTTGCTCCATTCATACATCTGGTCCTGGATAAGATTCTGACCATCTGCACTATAAATCATGCCTGATTCTTCTACAGTAGTCTGTTGGGTTTCACTGTAAGGTTATGTCCAATATATAGGGCCATTATAATAATTTTATATATGTAATGCCCGTATTTTATAAATTTTTATTTAATGTATTTACCACACTTTTTTGACTACTGTTGTACCTGTAAAATCCCAAAATTTTCACTGTGTTTAAACTTTAAGATAATGATGCACAATAATAATTTAATGTGTGATCATTAATTTAACAATGCCTTAAAATGTCAGTATCCTGTTTGATTGTTATATTATATACATATGTATATGTGTTTATCTCTGTGGTGCTGACTCTGTTACATACACATTTGCAAACAAAGAAATATTATTTTACATGTCATATCAATAAAGGGTATACTATATTTATGACCTCATCCTGAGCTAAACTTTTTTTTTTTTTTTACAGAAATAAGATTAGAAATTCTGAGAGTTGCAGAGCACTCTGCTTGATGGACACATTACTCAAAGAGTAAAAAAAAAATAGAATGAAAAAGGGGGGGAGGGGTGTTTCCAAAATCAGTAACTATGCTGGTTTTAAAAACAGTTTAAGCTCTAGGGACTTAAAACTAGGTCTGCACACACAAACACTAGTAGTAATGTTGTAAAGTCACCCTGCTTTGTATTGCTGTTAAATCCTAAACCATGTCTCAGCTTAGGCCATTTGGCTTTCTTTGTATTACATCAGCCCTGTGCCATTTGAAAACTACCAGAGCACCATTTGTCCAAGAAAATACCAACAAAGCATACTGCAGTGTATGCACCTTGCTTGCTTACTGCTTAATGTATACATTTTCAAAAATCTATTCAGTCATCTTTAATCTTTCCATGCTGCTTTCTGCCCTTTTTTGCACTTCTATTACATGGTGTATGGTAGGAGCTCTTCCTGCCATAGAGCTGGAGCTGACCTCCTAACAAAGAACAGGTTCAATCTGGCTCCCCTCCCCCAACCGGGAAGCTGATGAGGGTCACATGACCTTTCTAGACAGCACTGAGGAGCAATGGTAATATGTAAGGGTGGGGGAAGGGTGCTGTAAGTCACACGACTCTTGTTATGTCGTTATTAGGCCAGGGAAGTACAGGGAAAGCTTATTCTCTGGCTGGGGAATATCCAGTTGGGTATCTTATCCTTTTTATGCTTTGGTGTCCATTGACATATTGGATTTACTTCTCTAAGCCCTGCTGCTGTATTTACACTGTGAAGAGAATAGGAGCATGGGGGCCTGGGCCTCAGAGCTGTCTGGAAGAAAAGGCTTCAGTATCTCTATGTGTGTGTGTCTGTGTGTTTGTCTGCACGTATAAGCTTGTGCCATTAGAGAAAGAGAGAGATCGTTGTATACACACTGTACAACACCTCCCCCACTGTCTTCCTCCCCTCCCCCGCTGCAACCATCTACACTGGCTAGAGATGCAGAAGGGTTTCTGTGGTACGCTGTTATGTCATAGTCTCCAGACCCATTTTTCCCCCCAGACAAAACAAACCAGAACACACAGACACGATTTCTGATTTCACATTTGAATATTTTTATATCCCCAACCACAAAATTAAAACAGACAAATAAGTGAATGGTGTCGCTAAATATCATTTTTAAATGCCACTTTTTCATTGTGTCATGTTCATTTTCCATATAACAAAGAGTGTAGAGAAGCGTGTTGTTTCAGGAAGCTGCATTCTTCCCCCCACTTTAATCAAATTCCTTTGGCAGAACTGGGGGAGGAAAAGAAGGCGGGAAAAACCAGACAGATGTCAAAGATTCAAGGGTCGGGCACAGAGGTCAAGGGTTGGTGACCTGGGCATAGCCCCCTTCCCTTCCCTTCCCTTCCATCCCCCTCCCAGCACAATGACTGTCAATGACTTTACAATGCCTTTTTTACAGTGACATTTAAATCTTCCGACTGTCTAAGTCTAGGTCTAAATGTCTAAGGCAATATTGCTTTGGAGCGTCACTGTTTCTTTTCTTCTGAATGTATTGTTCTTTAGCTATTTAATGCTATAATTCAGTCAGTCATTGCAAACAATACAGAACACAGCCCGAGTATTCATATGTATGCGTGTGTGGATAAGAAAAGCATTATTTTATTGTAGCTCTTTCCTTGCATTATATACCATCATATCAACAACTCACTACATCTCATAAATTTCACTAATGATGAAACCTTTTGTGATTTTTATTTATACTGGTGTCGAGTTCACTCATGATATTTCCAAACTAGCTTGCTGTTTTTGCCATGTTTTGATGTATGATTCTACCTGGTTAAAATAGATCTAGAAAAAAAATATATAGGACAGGGTTGAGGTGGGGTTCAGCTTACAACCCAAGGCCATTTTAAAGCATTCCTACTGTATTATTTCTAGCTGGGAGCTGACACTGTATTGTTAGCTCAGAGGCTGGGGGGATGGGCATGTCTGCTGTGCAGTGGATCACTGGTTTCAGCCTCCTGCTTTGTCATAGCAACATAATGCTGTGTAATGGGCTTTCACTCAGCTAGACACCTAATACAGCATTGTGACATGTCATTCTGCATAATCACACTCCTGACCTAAATGTTTAAGAGGTGGGTTCTTTTTTGTTGTTGTTCCTTCTGTAACTCAGCACTGTTGAAACACCAAAGAGAAAAAAAAAAAGAAAGAAGAGATGATTTACATATGGAAGAGAGGGAACCGATTACACAACTGATATGACAGAACAAACGGTACTATCATGCATCCTGATTAAAGCCACTCATATATAGTAATGGCAAGCACCTCATTATCTGATATGCAAAGTGCTACAGATCAGATTCAACATTTCCTTACCAAATTAGGTTAGAATCTGACTCAGATCTAAGAGTTGCACATAGTTTCCAAATATTTCAAAGTGTGAGTATATGTGCATGCATATGTACTGCATGTGTGGGTGTCTGTGTTTGACTGAGCAAAGACAAAGAAAAGATGACATTGAATCTCAAACTGTGTTCTGTTTTCCATCATATATGATAATTGTTTGCTTCAAATGAAACCATAAAATCCCCTTGATAAATTCTTTATTGTTGGGTACTAATTCTGGATCATCTCCTGGAAAATACTTGGAGGGAGAAAAAAAAGTGAGGTGTGAAAGACTTGTCTGGACTCTCATTATATCTGTGGACACATTGCCATCTAGTGGTTAAAGGGAGACACACTATCAGCTGATGAGTGTTGGGATCTCCTTCATTTGGAGCATTCTCTGTCTCTGTACATGGGTGCCAGTTTCATAGCTCTTTGTCTATTTATTCAAGATCTATCTGATGTGAAAACAAACACCAGCCCACCTTACAAAAAGGTGCAGTTAATATCATCTGGCCTGATAACAACCGCCAAGGGATATTCAGCTATCAGTCAACCATCACTGTCCAAACTGAGACCAAAATGTAACTTTAGCTCAGACTGTGGGTGGTTTATATGCAAAAAACAGCTTGAACTGGACTATCATTCTGCAGAATTTCATAGCACTGCATTGTTTTGGGAGTTGGTGAAAGAAGGAAAATATTTCATGCAGGCATCTAGAACCCCTCCATGTTAAGTAGGTTTATCCAACCTCATATACAAGACTAATATTTTCACAGGGAATGTTTCTTGTAGACACATGGGCAGGGAATACACTTGGAATTATGAATTGACAAAGAAGTTTCTGTATTAGAAAGAGCAATGTTTTGTTTTTCTTTTTTCAGGGACACAAATCCATAATCCATTTTATAATCTGACCAATGTACAGACACACATATATTAACATTAAGTAATTAGAAAAAATAAATAAGTCTGGATTTACAAGCAAATTTTATTGTCATATTTCTGAAAAAACCCAAGAATCAATTTCTGCTACATATCAACAATACTATTAACATTGATTATTAAGCAGCTAAGTGCTGACATAGGTAAAGTTGTGGTGTAAAAATCAGGATGGATAATAAATAATAGCCTCTTCATATTAAACAATGATAGATATAGGTATAGACCTTCAGTGTAGACTGCCATGTGAGGGTCTAATCATATCACAACCTAATTAGCAACAGAAAAAGATGGTTTATGGTTATATATTCTGAAAACAATACTGATATTCTCAAAAAAATCGGCATATGCTACACAAAGATGACTATTTTTCCCATTTGTTTTGTGAATCTATTGTACTAAAACATATGGCAACAACACCTCCAGATGATTCACAGTTTAATTCTAAGATTAACATGGTACTTTTAGTTTTCTTCAGTCAGTCTTGGTTCATCAAAACGCATTCAATCCCCTGAATTATTATGGCACATCCGCTTCATACAACTGAAGTTATTCATGTTATAGTGCTCCCTCCCATTGAACTAATCTCCTCCTTTGTTTGCTGTAGTGTTCACAACAAAAGCCAGTTGTCTCCTCAGATCCGGATGGTCTCTCATCAAAGGTGTGAACTATAAGCCCACCTGCACCTTTAGGGATCAAAGATACTCAAGTGTTTGATCGCCATGCATGTTCTTTCTCAGGAATATGCAGGCTGAAAACTGACACTAGTGTGTTATCTCTTGAGATGCCTTTTGTGAGATCATGTGACAAAGAAACCCACATTTTTGCAGCTCTAGTCTGTTGTAGTTGGTCCCTCGTCATACCAGCATATTCTGTCAAAAGAAAGCACAAAGAGGACACAATGTAACCAGCGGTGCTTTTGAACAATGGCACAACACAAACATTAGAAATAATATGATGACTGTATGAAAACAAAAAATAAATATATATCCTGTAGTTTGATGTTTAGCACTGAACCTGGGTATTTTTGTTATGGTATTTGAAATATTTTCTGGATATTTCTGAATTAGAGAGTTGTTCAGATAAAAAAAAAAAAAAAAGCTTTAAAAGCAGCTGCTGGAAGTTTCCAAGTTGAATCATTGTTGGTAAGCTCGCAGATGAATAACCATCAAAGGAATAATAAAAGTTATTTGTGCACCACAAGGAAAAAGAAATGGAAATCTATCGAGCATTTGAGGCTTTGTCATGTACATATTTTATCACACTGTGTAGGTCTGTTTACATAGGTGAACATTCTTTTTTTAGGCTCATTGTAATAATAGGTGAACGCAGTGACGTGGACCAGATATGAAATGGAATCCCTCCTTAGGTCAGACAAACATGCCCTTTCTAAAGAGCTCTTCAGTGTGTGTTCACAAGTGGGAGAGGTTTTTCCCAGTCAATGAAAGCATGGCGTCGAATGGATACGTGTCCCACAGGCTGCAGGAGACATCAGGACCGCACACAGACAGTGTGTTTCCTTCACTGCTCACTATAAAACCCCCCACCACACATGGCTGTAATAAGCCAACAAATTAAGCCATTATACTGTTTTTTAAGGTACACAGACATCCGTGTTTAAATATTTTAAGAGTGGCAAGGGATCTCTCACTGCAAGTTCCATTGTATGTCTGAGACCACCAGGGAAATGAACACACATTTGACTTATCATTAGAGCATCGTGAAATGGTTGGTATGATACATAGTCAGGCTTTTATAAATGTACAGCAAGCTGGTGCTCATGTTATTGTTCTCCATGTACTCTCACCAAGCATTTATGAATGAGCATTTATGAATAACAGGAGTTCTTTTTATTAGGTGATCCCTGCAATTGTTAAAGATAGCGCCTGTTGTTCAGGATGTACGCAAACAGGCATTTTATCATTTCAGTGGAGAAACATGGGCTGAACTATTTGGCACAAACCATAATTCACCCAAGGCAAAATGGCGACCGAAGCCAAGTCTAATGATGGTGTGTAAGTGTGTTTTACTCTCATTTTGTATAGAGTTTAAGAGCAACACCTATAAAACTTCATTATGCTGCTGCTGTAATAGTGTTCAGGGAAGTACTCCATGAGCTGACAAAAGCAGGAGTGTCTTGTAAACCCTTGAGGGAACTTTCTAATTAAACACTCCCTCCTTAACTCTAATAAATAGCGAGGATTTCGAGCTTTTCCTACATGTCATATTTTCTCCATACCTTAGGCGAGAAAATCATGCCAGAAGTTGGGAGTCCAGCTTAAGGAATTTAGTCAGGATGGTTTTAATAGTTTTCCATGTAGAATTGTTTTTCCAAGCTACTGTTAAATGGAGAGGCGTGAGCTAAAGGAAAAGGGCTTCCCTGGGATGTTGGCAAGCTTTACCCGGACCATATGTGATGGTTTGATGCAAAAACCTGTCTACCCCACATTTCTGATGAGTTCTGTCATTAGTAGATGGCAGCAGATCTGAATCTGTTGCTTAGACAAACAAACAAGTGCTCAAATTTTGTCCTTTGTCAATTTTGTTTATAATGATGCACTGTGTAATAATGAAGAGAAAAATTGACACAGTGTAATATAGTGTATATGCATACTGACTTTACTGAAGGGGTGGAATAATTGAGAAATTATAGATGGATACCAATACTAGTGTGTTAAATAACAAATTTTCCTGATAAATGACGTCAGTAATGCTAATGGGTGAATATTTGTATGCTTTTGTTGATAGCTGTTACTTTAAAACTCTGCTGTCATAATTTATTTCAGGTTCTCATCATGGAAGCTGAGAATGATGTCAAACTCATCAAACCATTAAAAAACATTATTGTAACACAACAGATAAATATCAGCCTCTGCTATTGGTGAAATGACCGTTATTTGCACCTAGCATATATGAGTCACTAGGTTTACATATATACATATATACAATATAAGTGATGTGAAATGTAGTACAAACTGTTTATGAAAACCTTCAGACATATTAACAGTTTGTGTAATATTTTAATATAGACACAGGCACACAATTCTCTAAGTTTTTCATATAACCTGTTATAAACCTGTGCCAAGGATGCCTGTATGTAATATTGTTACCTCATGTATATTTGGACCCACCCTGCATTTGCACAATTGTCCTTTTATTCTACATTATTGTTATTTATCCTTGCACTATTGATTTGTTTACTATTAGTCTCACAGTATTTGGACAGTTTTGTAAATAAATAAATAAGAGCCTTACTTGTTTACCAGTGACTTTTATTTTCTATTCTTATAGATATATTATTATAGTATGTGTGAGCTAATATTATGTGAATCAGCCTTTTTTGTGTGCAACACTTTGGTCAATAACACTGAGTTTGTAGTTATATGAAGGCAGCTGTGACCTAGAAGGTTGGAAGAATTAAACTTGTGACCAAATCGTCTCAAGTTTGATTCCCTGGACTCGCATCAGAATCATAGGCTGATGTGCCCTTGAGTCAGGTGCTTTATCCCCCAATTATCATAACTTGAAGTATGTGGTGTTTCAGCAAGTGATGAGATAAATGGATAAAGTGGATTTCAGTGTATTGTACATATAAAATATACTAACAAATAAAGATTCTTCATAAACCTTATATGATCACACTTGATTTATGACATGGTAACACACTTCCATATGTATCAAAAGAGCATAATAATGAAAAAAAAATCCAGTCTATTTTCTTGTAAATAAACAATACTTGTGATGTTATTTTAGAGACATGCAGATTAGATTAAATTAGATTAGACTAAAATCAATGATGGAAATGTAAAACCTTGTATCTAAATATGTTTTCAGATACCAAGCTTTGTATTTCTGCCATTGAAACATATTTATTGAGGTTCCACTTAGAGCACAGTATCATATGTACACGTATAAGAAGAATTAGAAGATGAAAAGGGAATAAGAAAATTGTCATAAAGAGCAATGAGGGTGGTGCAGTGGTTAACACTCGTGCCTTACAGCAAGAAGGTCCTGGGTTCAATTCCATCATCACTCAGTTGGACCTTTCATTGTGGAGTTTGTATATTCTCCCCATGTATGCATGGGTTCGCTATGGGTACTCTGGCTTCCTCTCACCTTTGCCCATTGTTGCTGGGATAGGCCCCCAGCGACCCCTGTGACCCTAGTGAGGATAAAGCAGGTTCAGAAAATGAGATAAGACAACAATAACTCTGAAAAAACAGCTGAAACAACAAACAATTGCACATTTGGAGAGACAAATAGTAATAAAATATAATACTAGTAATAAGGATTGATGAAAATAATAATAAAAATAATTAAAGCAATAATAATAAGAGTAGTTGTAACCAGAATATCAACAATATCAATAGTAACAATGAGTACAGTTGCTACTGTACTACTAATAATAGTAACCCTTTCATGCATACTGGTCACTACACAAGCTATTCTACAGCTGTTCTCTTGTATATTCATGGGTTTTGCTGTTCTAGTTTCATATCAGCCAATATAGGTCTTTATGCACCATCCCATACATATTACTGTCACTTTATGCTATGATCTGCAGTATCATTAAGTGTAAACCAATTGCTAATTGTTATTAGACTATAAGTAAAAGTTGTGTTTTTTTCATATTATCTCCATGAAGTGAGTAAGAAATAGCATTAGAAGTGTAATAAAAGGTAATGAAACATCATATTCACTCCATCAAAAATGGTTTTGTTTCATAGTTTTCACACAGTATATCACTTTATGATATTGCTTTTTAAATACTACATGTTTCTTTGCTTCATTGATTAAACACATAGTGTCCAAATGAGTGGGTGGACATTTTTGTAACTCCATGAAAAATGTGTTAATTAAATACAAACAAACAAAAAACATAATTGTTTTTATGCCATGAAGAGGAATAAAATACTCAGGAGGGGGAAAAAAAAACTTGACTAAGTTTCTCATAATTCATGCATCACAGGGATGATAAATATTATAAAAACAATAAAGATGTCAATAGTGCAGATCGTTTCATAATAACTTATGATCGTATGTTTTATTCATTCTGTGTTCTTTCACACTGTGAACAGTGCAGGACAATGCAGTAGTCTACCTGCTTACCACTCCGCGGACCTGTCACTCAGCATGGGCTCGTCCAATCACAGGGCACGTGACATCCGTGACTCCTCCCCAGTGTATAATTGAAGTTTCTTTAGTTTCTCCGGCGGAGCCCTCACGCAGTATTGTCCGATCCGTGGAGGGATTAAATACACAACGGCGGGACCATGTTTTTTAGGAACCTGAGCGCGTGTGTGACCCTGTGTTTGTGGATTACTGCGTTAACGACCCCGAGAAGTGTGTCTGCGAGGAAACAGGACGACTCTTTCTTCACTGCCAGCATTTACCGAGCAAGATGCGCTTCGAGGTGCCTCAGTCTGCACATCACTCGCATCTCTGCTTTTTTCAAGCACTCTCAGGTACGAGCATGTGGCCACGGACACTCAAACTTACCTTAGTTGGTCGGAAATAAGAAGCAAGAAATCAAATAAAATCAGTGTAATTTCATTTTATTCATCCAATATGATCAACAAACCTGTTCCTTATGAGTCCGTTGTGAATAAACAGGAGCAGGTTATTAATGCTGGCTACTGAAAATACTTCCATACTTGTGTTTTTGTGTGATCTTACAGAAATAAAAACCCTCAGTCCAAAAAAAACAAAAAACAAGCAAGTGTCACCAAATTAAAACACCAGTTGCAAATCCACGCGTGGCTGAGTTGCTTGCAAAGTTGTCACAATCAGCACGTGTGTCTGTGGAGTGTCTTCAAAATCTATTTCCAATTAACACGTTGCAGCATTTCAACTGGGACCAGTTTCCATTCATCCTTATATGATTTATAGCAAATGAGACACGTTTGTGGGAGAACAAATGTCATGACTGAAACACCCGTGATTCCATAAAGCGCCAGGTCTTTTTTTTTCCTTCTTTTTTTTAATGAACTGAGTTGTACGTTTATTGGGGTGTCTGCTCTTCCATGTGAGAGGATCCGCTGTGCTTTATGCTCAGAGCAAGATTTTTTTTCCCACACTTTCATGCAATTCAGACTGTGTTACAGCTCCTCTAAATTAGCTTTATTCGTGCTTGATTGAGTCTGTGGTCTCACAAGTTATTTTTTACCCTTCACTGGACACACTGTTCCCTCTCAGGATTATGAGTGGTCACTGATCCCCCTCTTCTTTCTGCTCCTTTCTCCACATCTATCTATCTGTCTATCTATGTAGTGGCAGGCTGTATGTTCCCACTATTTGGAATTGCAAGGGGTTTATTTCTCAGAGTGGATTAATGAATCACTAATTGTCAAAAAGACATTGTGCAGCAAAGTGAATTTGTAATTAGGTCCACGAATCAGCAAGAGTGCAGTGCTTGTTTTTTTTTGTCACCAATTAACTTAACTTATTGATCCAGTGCATGGTTTTCAATGCAAGTCCACAGGGGACAGAGACCTACTACAGTTAATTCAGGCTAATTTATTAAGGGATAATTAACATGGTAAAGAAGGATGAAGGTTATTTAACTAGAATTAACTCTTCTTTGGAAAACAACATAACAGTGATTGAAACAGTGGTGTGTCAAATGCAACTTGGCAAATAGAAGAGTGAAACGGTGCTGTGTATTGGTGCCCTGGGTTTTAAAGTTGGGGCATTAAATCAGTCACCAGCTGACTGAAAAGTCTTACCTCTAATGAACAGCAAATAGTCTGTATAATTGACTGCAGAGCCTCAGTGTCGGAGCCAGACATATTCAGTGAAGAGAAAATGAGTGGGAGGTATTTGTGGAAAGAGAGGAGCATTTTTGTGGTTAGCGATAAGCAAGGTTGCTTGAGCAAGCCGGTGGCCCTAAGAATAGAAGGTAAATGTTGATAATCTGGAAGGACTGTCTTATGCACTGTGTTCTCAACAGGCCTTTCATGTGAAAATGGGGGGTCTGGTCAGCTGCAAAAACATATGACTCCCCCCGCTGCCACCACCCTCAACCCCCTGGCCCTGCCAATAAATGCCAGCATCACACCTCAAAGACATGCAGGATACACACTGAGCTACTGATATTGCTCCGCGAGGTCACCTTCCTGCTAACTGCTGGCGCCCAATTGTAGTAAATGTGATAAGCTCTAATGTACTGTTGCCACAACACTGGAGCATGCTCAGTCAGCACAACCTACAGGTGGATCTGCTTCCTCTGCCAGATCTTATTACAGCAGCCAACAGCAGCTCGGTGCTCCACTCCAATGATTGAGACGACAGACCTCTTAATTCAACTCGGACATCCTTCAGGGGTCATTTAATATGAGATAGAAAAAAACAGGACATCCAAGCCTTTCCATTTTATGGAAATTAAATGCCTCATCTCTGCATCCAAGTGGGGACTCCTGTGTACTATTTCAGAATATTTTATTGTTTCTACTGAATATCAGGCACTTAATATATTTTGCTCCCACTTTTGGTTCTTGTACAACGGACAATTTGTCCCTCTAACACATTTCGCAGTTTGAAATTAAAAATCTGCTTTTTATATCAGCTTGAATTGGATCTGTCAGCTGAATAATGGATACTTGGAGAATTTAGAATGTGGATATGTTAGGAACACCCACGCGTCTATCCTTTTTATGTGGCTGAATTTGAGGACTTTGTTTTAATTGTCACAACGATGAATTAGTGTGAAATGGAAACAACCACGGAATTGCAGAGTTGGAAAACCCATGGGTAGCCCATTGGTTGTCAGATTTATTGCAAGTGTAGATTTATTGATGTAATAGTATTTCCAAATACAGATTTATTGACATTTTACTTCACTTTTGGGGAACTTGTCACCCCAGTACAATAGACAGAGGGGAACACCCAACCGTAAATATTAGCCTTGGTTACTTTAAAATATTAAGAGTGAACTGGGTGCCCTGTGTAATAATGTATTCTGAAAGCATCAGCCTTGTAGTGGATTATTTATGTGGGGACCTGTGAAGCCAAAAACAAGGTGTGTCCATGTGGTCTTGTTATTACACTCAAAGCAATAAAAATATAACATTTTAAATTCAGTCATTCATTTCCAATGTGCTGTGCAGTTAAGCCTAAGCATCTTACTTGAGAGATTTGTGTTTTAAGGACAGGGAAGAAAAAACATTGGAAAGTAGTTTTTCCGTGTCCCCTTGTTTTCGTCTTTGATATTAAATAACTTTCAGTGGAATCAAACCTCAGCCAGTGGTCGTCTCATGTGTGGAGTTTTTCATTAGCGAAGACAGCGGATGAATAGGGGTCTATATAGCTCCCCTCTCTGTAAATGCTTTTAAACCATGACAGTCCTGTCTGTAAATCTCAGCCCCCAGTGCCACTACACCCTCAGCTACCTCATTTGACAAATAGCTTTCATCGCTAACTAGAGACAACTTTGCTCTGATGTTTGAATTTTTTTGAAACACCCTTTTTTATGTTATCGTTGGATGTGAGCTTAACACATTAGCTCACTTTCAGAGCGCCTGTCAAATAATTCATACAAAGTGAATAATTGATGAGTTGACTGACCACAAATCTCACACCCACTCAAGTTAAAGCCTAAATTTTGAAGCCCTTTATTTTAGTGCTGCATAAGTGTCCTTAAGGATTGGTTATTTTGGTGTTGCCCAAGGACATCTGTGCTGTCAAAGGACACACAGAGACACCGGTCTGCCCTTTGATGTCCCGTCACCTTGACCAGAAACAGAAATCATCTTCAATAAATACTTACACATTGAAACCATTTAGGCAACAACAACTTTAGCTTAAATCCTGCTTTGCCAATGTAAACTGAGATTCGTCTAATCTGAATCGGGAGCACATAGGAAACAAAAGCTTTCCACTTTCAAAAGGTGGAATGCTATCCTCAAAGATAAAAGGGGTCTTGTGTATGTTCCCTCAGTTGTCTAGACAATGCAGCGTGCCCATGGCCACCTGCTCCGACTTCTCAACTGACATCGGCCATAATGTATCTCTGTGATAAATCCTCCTGTTTACAAGACTCCACCAGTGTCAGTAACAAAGCACTGGGTTCACCTACTACAGGCTACTGTCTGGCCTCTTCTCCTCGACCACAGACACAAAGGAGGATATCTGGAAAGCATTCATCTACGTAAGTCCTTGACAGTCCTCAGCACTGCATAATGTCCGGACTGCTGAGGAATGTCATGGTGAGTCAGAGGGATGAAGTCCTGACCTATAATTATTCCCCGTTGGTCCCTGACATGGTGGGGTCAGGCCTGGACAGCTGGGGCAACATCCTGCTGAGCTTCTCTGATACACGGATGCTGTCACACAGCAAAATTAGCTCTTCTGTGGATCTGTCCCTGTCGCTCTTGATTGATGGCTGAAGGAACGTGTCAAAAACACGATTGATGATTTTGGACATGGCCAAGAGTTGTAACAATCTGTATAAATTATCCACAGGCATTGGACACCAGTATAAATGTCAAGGATTTATTTATGGTGTGTTGCCAGCAGAGGATTTCTCATAAGTCAGTGGACTCCACAAGGATTTTAATCATGTAATAAAGTACAGCTTGAAGTAGTAGTGAGGAGTAATTCAGATTTTAATCAACATTCAGCTGGACACAGTACATGTACGGACTTTATGTGCAAAAGGAAGACATTTGCACTCAAGCTCACCTCAGCCAACTTTGCACTCAGTTCCCTACTCATGCGGTCAAGAAATATAAAAACGATTTCTGCTCCTCTTGGTGCTCAGAGTCATATATTTTTCATCCTTATCTGCAGTTTTTGTGGTAGAGATTCTCTGTAGACATGACCATACAATTATGAATTCCTTTGAAGCCATTTGACCATTATCCTTGACACTAAAAGCACAGCACTTACTGGTACTGGATGTCAAATTAAACCCTTTAATGATAAGTTCTCTCTTAAGGTCTCATGGGAAATTTCTTCTGGATTACATTGTGGGAAAAGGCTTTGAACTTGACATTGAACTTAAGCAGACTTTTTGCCTGCAGACCCCTAAAGTTTGGCTGAAATGCACCGTTAAACTGATTTCAAAAAGAAGCGCACCATCAAAAATGCAACTCCGATTTAGGTACTTTCATAGAATGAACTCAATTGATATCACATTAAATTCACAGCCTCCAGTGTACATCTTTGGTTTTGATTATTCTTCAATGTTAACATTTATTGCCTCTTTACAAGGTTCACATAAGGTAATATAATAAGGGGACCCTTTTTGCAGTGCATAGCATCTTCTCAAAGATTGTCATGATGATTAGTTATTGTTACGCTCATTATCCAAACACAATTATGCTTTCAGAGAATGACATAATAATGTTTTGGCCTAATGAAATTCAGGAAATGACCACTTGCACAAGCTATTTACCCCAAGTGGTGCTGAACTCTACAACCTCCATATTTATACATACAGCATTTATAAAAACATGACGCTATTAGGGCCATATGCTTGCCTTGTCTGTGTGTAGAAGGTGGCACTTCCACAGCAATTAAAGGAAATTGGCAGTATCTGCAGTCTGCACAGGAGTGCTGACATCAGTTCCCAGCTCGGTGACCTCTGGGACGTCTGTTGAGAGATCAAACAGGTCCTCAGAAAAGCTGAGGTCACCATGCTCAACTGAAAATGACCAGAGGTGTGCCCTGGCCCTGCTGCTGTGACCCCACTTTCCTGCTTAGGTTACATACATTTACTGACTCAAGGTCTGTCTGTGAAATTTGTGTACTGTTAGCATTATTGTTAGTCACAAAGGTCAAGACTTATAAAAGGTCCTGCTGTGATGGATGAGAAGGTGACAGTTTACTCATTTGAATAATTGACCATTTAAAGGGAATTTTCAATATGTCCAGGAATGGAATTTGATTGATGTGTCTCTTGTTCTCTTACAGAATAATGGATCCTTGGTGTGGTGCCAGAATCACAAGCAGTGCTCCAAGGTACTGTGATTTGTTTTTTGTTTTTGTGTGTGTTTTTTTTTTTTTTTCATGAATGAGACACATGCCACATACATGTCTCATTTTATAGAAGACACTACACCATATTTGTACGAGTCATGACAGGACTTGTATTGTCATGCCTGCAGGAATCGCTTCATGAGTTGTTGACTGTCAGTAGGAAAACTCTTTATTTCGAGCTAATCCTAACAAGACAGTTTCTCCGTTCGTTGACATTTGTTAAATTCCTCAATTAAATGATCTGAAGAAAAAGTAAATGCCTGGTGATTTATGGAAGCAAAGCATGAGTTTTTTTTTTTTTTTTTTTTTAACTGTTACCATTTGAAATAGAATCAGTAGAAGGTAGTGCAGAACACCTCCCGCAGGGCTTGTTTGTGTTTCGTGCCCTGTCCCAAAGAAGGTTGATACAAAGCTGGTGCTGACAGCTTCTCTGAAAAGATGGCGCTGACATATTCTATCAAACTCTCCTGGAGCTGTTGACAAGGCCCTCTGAGATGTGCTGTATAGACTTTAGACATAGGACACTGTGGAGCTCAAATAAGAAGGATGATACATGAGCAGAGCCCAGTTCAAGTTGAAATCTGAACAATGCTCTCTGTAGCTGTCAAAACCTCTCATCTCCCCACACACAGACCGCGAAACAAGTAGTCGATGCTGTTATTCCATGAGAACTCAAAATACGATATATGTGATATTCACAGGAGTGCAGTTTTCCTTTCTCCTCCGTTTTCCTACACACCATAAACCTACGCTGTATTATGTATGGGAACTTGTCCAGGTGACCACAAATTATATTCCTTGTGTGTGTTCCAACAAATGTGCATAAACATCAGTGTACTTAAATAGGAATGCATGCTGAGAATTTGGGCGACTCTCAGTAAAACAATGGGGAGTGAATGGAAATTCCTCTTAAAGTGGATTTCTTTTTTTATCTTCACTTAAAATATCTTCATATTTGGGTTATGTATTAATCACAATCAGTGTCTAGTATCATCTGCCTCCGAAAATGACCTTTTCCATTTGATTTCTACATTCCTTCTTTGAATTTCAAATTGTTTCCTCTGTAATTTGCATTGCCTGGGCTACAGCAGAGCTATTGTGCTTTGTGCTTTCTACTATATCTGCAAATGTATTGGTTCTTTCCCTTACCCTTATTAGCAAATATATAAACCGTGTTCCTCTGTCGCATCTCTGAATGGGCTACAATCAGGGCTCAAATTGTGCTTTTAATTGTAATTGAACACCACCTAGTAATTTAAGGAACTCAAGATAAAGTCCAGGCTTGTCAGGGTTGTTTGTCTCTCAAACCAAATCTTACATTATTAAAGACTATCTGTAACCAGTCTTTTGTCTGCAGCGTTAATGTATTGGCGCTTGAGAAGGCAAACCTTTGTTTTCACCATGCTGTGAAACGTGTTTCTCTCCTTTCCACTATGATGGCCAACACTGGCTCTTGGCACTAGTCATTCCCCAGTCGTTTTATGTTTGAAAAGGCTTTCGCTGGCTGCAAGTCCAAGCACAGCATACTGTTTTCATAATCAACCAACTAACACTGCTGAAAGTCTGCAATGGTCCAAAACTCTTTAATAGACTTCTTGTTCTCTCTGCTATAACAAGCATGTAAGTTCACACTTCTTTATCCGTGTTGTTGGCTGAAAACAAATGAGATTGGATTTGGTGTAAACCCTTAAAACTAATGACATGCTACCATTAGTGCTGTACAACTATAGCTCAAGATGTCTTCATATTTGGCTAATTTAATTTCATTTCTAGCTAGTGGATCAGCCATGCGATATATTTGCAGGCCAGGGCACACTCCCCTGTGTTGACTTTGCACTCAGAAGTCAATATTTTGGTGTCAAACATCACCACACTTCACATCCACATCAATGGCTTGAGTGCACTCTCTGAGTTTATGTGTAGTGTGTCAAAACACAGGGCTATTGTGGCCACTCTTAACAATTGTACCAAATAGGCCCATGTTGTACAGTGGTTCCTTGTGAATAGCTCTACAGCCGCTGATTAGCCTCTTCACTTCATGAACAGCACACAGTCAAACAAGGAGACAAAAGAGGCGACTCCCGGGGAGTGCGTTAGGGCAGAAAGCCTGTCCACCCAGAGAGCTCCCTGCCTGTGAAGAAAATGTGAGGAAGCAGTGCCTAATAATTTAGACAAAGATGCTGTGACCTCGTCCATCTGTTGTCGCTTTAAGAAATCAAAGCCTCCTGTTTCCATGTGTGCAGAGAAAGTCATCCTGGTCATCTCATATGCAGTGTCCAGAATCAGCTCGCCTCTCAGTGTCCCCATTGTCATGGTAATTAACCTGCTTGCCCTCACTCTGCAGCAGAATGAGGTGGCATTTTGAGAGCTGGTGAGTCATTATCATGCCATAACGCTGGACTAGCAACAAACTCTATTCAGCACGGGGAACAAACAGCAGGCATTTCCACGAGCTATTGTCATCTTGTCTCCCTACTGTTAGAGCTCCCTACTTGGGAAGTTTGGATGTGATCCCTGAAAGTTTTGAGGGAAAAAAAAAAAACAAAACTCCAGGGTGTTCTTTTTCTGCTGGTGCAAAGAAAGTAGATTTTGTGCATGTGCATGGGAGAGTGTTCAGAAGCAGCCAAGAAGCTTTCCACATTCATAGCATGGCTGATATTAGCAGGGTTACTTTCCCCATGGGTGTGATCCAGGCTCCAAATCAAATGCTAGGATTGACTTAAAGCAGCTAAATGCCGAGCTGCAAAAAAGCAGTGCACTTCATTACTCAAAGTCTCTCAGGGAAGGAAGAGAAGAAAGGACATGTGCACTATGCCTGAATAACTTGGCCTGCAGTGACTTACTGGAACATCACTAAGCATTCCACAGAAAGAAAATGTTAATATTTTTCTTGTACACACACTGAATATCCTGATAATTTCTTAAAATAAGTGCTGTTTTCCTCCTTTGACACTGATCTGTCAATTAATTAGATTAAATAAGCTGAAGCAGCAGCCTCTAACGTTTTTTTAGTAGTTGGATGTTTACATTGTTCTTCAAAGCAGCCACATCCATGCATTTTATTTACAAGAATTTGCAGTGGGAAAAGCTTTATAAAGCAGCATTGTCTGGTTTCCATTTGACAGCAATGAGTTGTGCATGTCTTTCATAGATGTCTTTCATAGATGTCTTACATATCCCAGGTGGCTCCTTTGACTGGTTTTCTCTGCCAATCACACCCAGCGGTCTACATACCAACATGAGAATAAGAAGTGTTTACTCTTTTGGACGAACATGCGCCTTCGTTTTCACATGTTGGAAGCTTTGGAGCGGTTTGCTTGAATAACAATCATTGGAATGCTACTATGTCTCATTCAGCTGTGTCTTTCAAAGCCCACTGTCAAACCCCTTTACCAACCCCCACAGTTTCTCACGCCAAAATAAAATGGTCAAATTTTTCCAATACTGTGGGTTTTTTTTTTCTTCCAAGGACACTTGAACTTATAAAATTAGATTAGAAACACAGTCTCTGTCTTGAGTAATAACCATAATCAAGAGCAAATGTGGCACATTCATTGTGTTGAATACAGCAGAAACAGATGATTCTTTTGATTAATCTGCTGATTGGTAATTCAATAAAACAATTAATTGATGAAAATAGTGAAACCCCCTGAATGAGTCCAAAGTGAGTCATTTTTTTTTATTAAGAGGCCTAAAATGTACTTTCATAGACCTAGAACTATTTTCCTATTGACCTCCTTTAGAATATTTCTCTACATCAAATCCTACCTATGTGAAATAGAACCATTCATTGTAATCTTACTGTCTGTGTTTTGCATTTTCCACTGAAAAGCAAGTGTAGGTATTAAAGTAGGCACTATATTTAATTTAATGTAGATGTTTATAAAATAATACATTCAAAGGTTATTATACCAGATCAGAGAAAAGTGAAGGAAAAGTGACTTTTCAGGTGATGTGACAGAAATTACAATCACTTATCATTTACAGACTGCAAAACCAATCATTATCCATTGCAATTTGTCAAAATATAGGTTTAATGGTAAATTATTGTTGTATAAGATGATAGTGTTTTTGTGGTCACTGTGGAGCCTCTGAATGTCGAAATGAGTCATATCTGATTCTGCAGAAAAGCTGAGAAACACTTTGCCTTGAATTAATTCCGTGTATTGATAGGTTTAATGGTGCAAAAGTTATTAAACGTTTTAGATCAGTAGATGCTTTTGATTATGTCTTTGAAGGTTAAAATGACACACTTTGAGAAAACAGGGGCAGAAAACTGTACAGATTGACACATTTAAGAAGGTGATTTATACTTGAAAACCCACTGAAACGACTAATGATGTGTCTGAATAGTAGCTGATAATTATTTGTTTTGATTGATTAATCCATTAGTTGTCGCAGCTTACATTTGAAGCTTTAAACGTGTGTCCGTGCTATTTACAAGTCTTTTTTGTGGTCATCTTTTCCTTTGGCGGTAAGTAGTATATTCTGAGGTTCCCTGCGAAACTGTGATAAAGTGGGTGCTTGGTGGTAGTTTACAGCTGGGCATGGCTGGGATTGTTAGGTGCTTAGACAGACTTCAAAGCACCTTTTGGTCATGTTGAGGCCAGACGCTTGTCTCACCTCTTCGACTTGGTGCTGGCCACATTACCAACACCGACACCTCAAAGAAAGCTGGAATAGAAATCAATCTGTCAAGTGGGCAGTGTCTGGATTGCCTGTCAATGTTTCTGCTAAGCAGAGCATAAAATTTGTCTGGATGAAACAACCTCAGCCTATTTTGACTTGATTGATTTTCTTATTTGGTAAAACTGTTCTTCACCCTGCTGAAAATGAAGTAAAAAAGACTTGTGTGTAGTTACTCTAAAGCCTTGTACTTTGTAATTTATCTAGTTTTTAGGTTGTGTGAGTGTTTGTGTGTGGGTGGCAGAGGAGTGTGAACCAGGGCTGGTCAGTCCCAGCAGGAAGGACCTGATCTGGACATGGTTGTTAAGTTTCATTGGCTAAAGGGGGGGTTGCTTCATTGGCTGCTATCTGTGGAGCTCATTATTCACATGGTGGGTGGCAGAGAATGAAAACCCCCACAGCAAAAACCAAAGACGTGGCCACAGGAGAGGAGGCGAGAAGGCCGTAGAACTGTAGTTTAGACTTCTTCAACAGTGAAAGCTCACATCTGAGGCCACTCTGCAGCTATGTCTGTTCAATATCTGAGTGATGTGCACCTCTGGAAATCCTGGAAAGCTTCCATGAACGAAAAAATACACACCTCATACTATTTTGTGTTTTTATTGATCCCACAGAGCATAGGGTCTATATAGTAGCGGCTGTTTCTTCTCTAAGACAATCAACCTTTCACAGATAGCCTGATTTCACATGCTCTCCTTGTCAGATGAGATTATATTCTCTTGAAGGATTAATGTAATCAAAGCTGCTGTAAAATCCTCTTTTAGCTGTAATGACCAGTCATACAGAGACAATCTGCTGTCATCCAAGTGTTTATTCTCATTCTGAAGATATGTTAACTGAGTATCATAGATTACACCATACCGTTTATATTATTATTATTATTATTCATCTGTCTCCTCCAACTCACATGTATTTAGAAACTAATTCCCCCAGGAGCTAAAGAAGAACATTCATCTACGTCTTAATTTGTCGTATGTGTTGGCATTAGATTTGAGAACTGACCATCATGTTAAAGAAGGGATGATTAGAACATAAGATTCTTAAAGCTCATGTACTTAGTTGATGTGGGCTTATCAATTTATTCCAGCCCCATTTAAAGCTGCTGTGTCCCGCAACTAAATCCCAGAGATTGTGTATGGCAGTTTCATGATGATGGAAAAATCAGAATGTGTGTCAAACAGCCAGAGATCAACAACTCAGTTTAACCTTTGACTGGGAGCTGACGATTTAAGCTGCAAGTCTTTTCTGGACTATATCCACGAGAAATGTTGTTGTTTTGTTTTCTAAAGCAGCAATCAATCTTTTCTCTCTTTCTCAATTTGTAGAATTTGAAACTTGAAATAGGATTCAAGATTTTCCACATTGATTAATTAAAAATTTTCATTGTTTTTGCAAGAATATATCCAGTCATTTTAACACCAATGCAAATAGTATGTCAGAGGAGAATGTTTGGTTTCTGGGAATGCTCATACAATATTAACCACCTGCACATATCCGTCTAATTGAAGTGCATTATAAATAATAATTAAGCATCCATACATTGCTTATTAGTGCCAGTACAGGAAATTTCTGAGTGTTGAGTGTTGAATAGAACCATAAACAACTTCTAAACATATTTAAAAGAGAATCAATCATCACTCCAACTGGAATGGCTGGGTTTCATCCCTGTTTTGGGCTACAGATACTGGAAGTTACACTACAGGAACCACTGGTATAAGGGGCTGTTAGTGGAAACTGGAGAGGGTAAGTAGGATTAGTGAATCTGAAGTGTTTCTCAAATAAACAAATAGAGATAGTGGTGGAATGTGGCTAAAGCGTAGGATTAGAATACCCCCCCCCATAACATACTGTGTTTTACATGTTGTTGTCCTACATTGAGACAGAATTCCAGGTCTCATTTTGTTTGCGATAAAGAGGGATTGAGTAGACAGAGGAAGAACCTGGCAGCAGGGTTGAAATCCTTTATCTTGTTTACTATCTCCTCAATCTGCTGTGACTGACATCACCATAACACAAATGCATTTTTCATCCCCCGAATGGAAAATATGAGTTCATTACAGTTGCTGTAAATCTACTTTATAGACCGTTTGGCGTTGAGGAAGCATTTTATCACGTGATCTCATTTTCAACTCTGCTCTTGTGCATCTGTCATCATTATTCTGGGCACTTGGTGTGAGAGGAGAATCAGTAAATCATACGTTGGGCAGGTCTGACATGGGTTTCAGAAAACACTGGAGAGGGCTTGGCTTTCCCATGCCACGTCATAGTCAAGGGCCCACTGGCCTCTTTATCGCCAATCTGACCCCACATGATGGATACATCCTGTTGAGTCTAATTGTCATGAAATGTAAACTGAGTCCAGGGATAGGTGATAACTGAGGCTCTAGTTACAGCCACTGTAATTTTGACTCTTGTTGCTGGTGAACATAACAACATGAGATGGCAGCGGACCTGTAAGAGAAGGAACCCTCACCGTGGACGAAGCATCAGTGTGTGTGAGGAGTGTCTGGGTGAAACTTCAGACTCATTAAGTATTAAGTGAACTGCTATTGCATTCCACAGCAGACAAAGCACAATTCTGGCTAAGCTGTGTGGGCTTTTTGCTCATAAATAAGGCAGGCACCTCTGATTGTGGGGTAAATGTATAATTCATGCACTGCCCCTCCTGCTCCTCCTCTTTTTCTTCTCACTTTCTGCCAAGCTATTCCTTTTCAGCTCTTTGTTGTCTGTACCCTCAACTGCATTTAAATTAATAATTAAAGTGATTCTCAAAGAATGTCTGTGACACCACCTGCTAGGTTACTCACCGTCTCTTAGCCCGGTTTGAGTAACAAAATGAAAGTCTTGAACTGTATTAGAACTATTCATTTCATTTCACCCCATTACAGCTGGAAAGGTACCGTGTTTTAGTTGGTTGTAAATATGAAGGAATTATGACAGTAGGAACATTAACAGCAACCTTTCCTGTCAGAGCTGTAAAACATTCAGAGCTTTGGAAAAATTTGTCATTATTCATGTCAGAGAAATTTGAAGAAGTCCATGTTAATTAGGCCTACATATTTTCAGTCATAATATTACAACTGTATCCTGTTAGGAACTTTCTGGCCGGATCGGTGCTGACAGTTAACAGTCATGTTTTTTTTTTTTTTTTTTAGTGAGAACACATTCACACATAAACATTTCATTTTTCTTACTCAGACTAGCCATGACAATGATGAAGTGGTTAACAGATGCAAACATGTCAGGGATCTATTGTACCTAATGCCTAATGACCATCTGATTTGTATAGCAGTTCATTTGGGAATAGAAGGAAGCAGACAACCCCCTGTTTGTTACCAGCATCGATTATCTTGCAGCAAAGGGGCATCTCGTCCCTCTAACACTTGTGTATTTGTGAAAATGTGGGGAAAAAAAACCCCACAGAAACTCCAACATCCTGTTATTTGTTGTCTTATGTAGCTCTACCTACAGCTATCCTCTGCTGACACTGCAGGACATCTGGGTTTCCTGTTAGGTTGCAGAAGTTTGCTTAAAGACATCCCCATAGCAACCACTGCAATGTAAGTTTATTAGACTGAAATATGTTTCTCCCAAGTATTAAAAATGCGCTCATATTCATCTAAACTATTTTTTTCTATGCATGAATATGACAACATTGACTGGGTGGATCATTCTTTGCAATTCCTAAATGAAATTTTCACCCATCTCTCCTTCCTGACAAGTTAAACGAGGCCTTTCGATGATTTACTTCGGCTCTTTGGAAAACTTCATCTCAAATTTATCAGCACCTGTGAGAGCTTGCAGCGTATTGAGTGTCAGATTCACATCTCAATTCAGCACACTGTTAATCTTTTTGATCTACCTGATCCACCCTGCTGTCTGCTAAACACACACCTGTGTTGATTTACAGCAGTAGAGAAATTAAATACACAGTATCTCCTGGACACACTATAAGGTCGCATAAGGTTGAGGAAATAGTGTGTCTAGACTTTATAGCAGCTCAGAACAGGGATATCTTCTTCCTGATTTACTCACAATATTTTTACAGCCTTTGAAAAATAAAGTTATGCCAGATACGTGTTGGAAAGGCTTTCTACCATATGATTTTGCACTTATTTAGAACACAGCTCCTACACTTGATAGAAATATGTTAATGTAGTTCAGATTACAGATGGGCATCCGGCGAGAGGCATTTACATCGATCAATTTATGCAAGTTTTATTTGGATGGAAGTTATGTTCAGAATTTATTGCTGAGAGAAGTTTGTGATATGAAGAGTTATGGTCCTCCTCATATCAGACTGGAATTTAGCTTTTGTAATGTGATCGACACTAACATGCTCACAGGGGTTGAGCAAAAACAAAATATGTCCCCTTGTCTTCAACTTTCACATACCTCTTTGTTGTATTCCAACACTGAATATATGGGTTGTTATCAAATCTGCCATGCTTGTTGGGAAATATAATAATAATAATCATTTTAAAAAAAATCTCAAAGGGTTACAGTATATGTGTTATTATATCATTCAATAGCAGGGGGATTCACGTACCAGAACATACTTAGGACTACCAAAACCACCAATGAATCAACACTATGTATCCACAGACTGTATCACTCATTGAATACATCTGTATTACGGTATTTCTTCAAAACAAGAACTCATCGCTGGTTATTTTGACAGTCAAAAAAATAACATAGTGTCTTATATCCTTGATGTGTTGTACTGGTCAATACTTTACATTATCGCTCTGTTAGCTCAACTCTGTGTAGATATAAAACAGCCACAGTAAAACCACAAACTACCTCCGTTTTCTGTATGGTTTGTGTTGTCAATAGCTGCAAATGAAGATCTGTTTGGAATCATTCAATCAAGGTCAGAACTGTAACAGTTTAGTCTGAATTGTGGATCAACAAACAGCTTTATACCTTCATAAGCCTTATATTCAAATTCACTAATGTAGTAAAAACACAGTAATTTCAGCATCAAACTCAATTATTTTCATTCAGAGCTGTGTCCAGTGGTGAAAAGAAGAACAGTGCTTCTAGCGTTTATCACTTTGTCAATTTCTTCGACTTTTAAAGTTGTCGGCTAATGGTACTCATTGGATCTTTTACTGACTGTAGATTCAAATCCAATACACTGGTATCTTTGGCATAACTTCAGAGCTCATTCACAACATACTAAGGATAATTTTAGGTCAATTTAAATAATATTTTCAAGTATAAATACCGCCTATAGCCCCTTTAATTACATTTCAGTGTGTTGTAATTCATGTCTGAGTAGAAACAAGATTTCTACCCACTTCCAGGCTGTAGAAAACCTACTCTGTGAAGCTGTTTTGGCTAACCACAGGTGTTTTCAGACAGGTAGAGGTGTTAAATACATGACTGACAGCTGTAATTACTGATCTCTGTTAAGATATCCTCTCACAGAATCTTGAAAAGTGGCTTCTCTTTTCCACAATGGCATGAAACCATGTCAGGTCGTCTTATGTTTATATAAAGTATTTATACCTGAAGTGAAAGGAGAGATCTCTACAAAGAATGTGTGTTTTTCCATTTCCCAAATCTGGCATTCCCCCCATGCATTAGCACCTGCACCTTTAACATAAGCTTAAGCATAAAAAACATGATTTCTGTCATCATCTCCAAATTTATGTCAGTGTTTATGATATTTCTGGCAGGTTTGTGGTACATGATTGCATGTTCAGGCCTTTATATATACATATTCTAGCACTAATATCAATGTCGAAATGTTAAAGGTTTCTATTGCTCCAGGTAGAAAGAAATGTAGTCTCTTTCTGAACAGATAAGAGGCATTTCTTTTTGGAGCACATCTAAAGCTTTCATGTGTATGAAGCTCTCCTGGTGGATTTATCATTGCTTGTTTAGAGTCAGCCAGTACTGTTGCTTGCGTATCCCACCTCAGCTCCACCCTTCCTCTTCTTCTTCACTGAAGTTTGTTTCTCTGGGATCCTACAGTTGCCAGGATAGTCTAAAAGTAATTTTAGAGGACCCTGAAGAGACAAGTTTGCTTTAGCCTAGATTTCATGTTTTTCTTCAATCTGTGATTTTGAAATAGTTTTTTTTCTTGCACAGTTGTATTCCACTATTGTGTCACTGGCTAAAGAATAGAGAACCCAAATAACAGGAAAAAAAGTTGGAGGCCACAGAAACATGGCCTCATAACATTTCTGGCAAGTAAAAGTGCATTGGCCATGTTTGCAAAAGATATATCACATGATAAAAAGCTCATTTTTTTGTGTCCGTGCTGCAATGCGAGCCTGGTGTTTTCAGATTTATCTACTTTGGAGAGAGCTTTGGAAAACATCCATTTTCCTGAGTATGAACACATTGGCGTAGTGTAGATGGATGGCCAAAACAGGGAGAAAAGATGAGTTTTAAAATTTATCTGGATTAGAGCGGACATAGTCTAAGAATAAGAGAGAAAGGCTGGAAAGGATAAAGGAGAGAAGTGAGGAGATAAGAACGGAGAAGAAAGTGGAGAAGAGCAGGGAGAGACGACAGCCAAATAAAAGTGAAATAGAGTGAGAAGTGAGTGAATACGTGGACTAAGTGCCTGTTTCGATAGAGGGAGCCGAGCCTGGTGACTTGCTGTTGGATGGGTCGATAGATATGAGCAGAAGGCTGAGAGCTGCCGGTATAATTGAGTCTGGACATTGGCGGTGTGAAAAGCGCCAGGGCAGCAGAAAATAGCCATAACTCAATGAGATTGTGGATGAGATTTACAATGCGTGCGATCAACAACAGAGAATCCTCCATATCTGAGTCTCTCAGAGGAGCCGAGGGCCGAAACTCTATCCCACAGGGCAGCAAAGGCACCTTGTAAATATGTGTTGGCACCACATGAGCTTAACACTGACGGTCAACACTCCTTTAGATCGATTTGTTCGGCTTTCAGAAGTCATCTCGGAGCATTCAGCAGAGCAGAGAGCAGGCAATTTGTGTTTACAGACTGTGCAGAAGCAGGTAACACATTTAGCAGTGCTTTTTTTTTTTTTTTTGACTAAATTCTTTTTGAGAAATACTAGGATCAGGCCTAGATGTCACGCAACTCCCTGTGACTGAACAAATGTATTCAGGCAATAAGGAAAATATCTAATGCTTCAGTATGAATTATGGCCCATCTTTTATTTTGTATACACAGGGTATTTTTAAGCCTGGGGCATCCCAACTGGTAGCTAGCAGTTCATGCTTCATTAAACAAAACAAAACACTTGCGTGACATTTTATATATGTACTTTTTTCATTGTTTATGTTATTCTAGTCACTCATTCGAGGCAGTAAGCATTTTTACGATGGGTGGGGATAACTGCACTCCTATGCCTGAGAGAAGGAGTTCTATGCACAGTACCCCCCCACACCCGTCGAGTCTCTCCCACTCAGTTCCCCCATCTCCCCCTCTGGCTTCCCCCAGCCTAGTCCCAGCCATGACAAAGTGAGGATGGGCTGTGGCATTGGCTGCCATTCAGGCTGACTCTCTCATCGGCCCCACAGAATGCCTTTCAGGGTCCCCCAGAGTAACAACTGCTGCGTTTTATTACAGCGTGAAATGGGGAGTGAAAGAGCGCTATGGATGTTCCTACTTAACCATGCAGAATGTGTCACTATTGGGTAGGAAGATAAGATGACAAAGGGGAAATCAGCCGCTCAAATGCTTTTGTTAAACTCTAACAGCTCAAGTCCATAGAAACAACCCATGTTCTTGTTTACATCTCTGAGAAAAACTATTTGTGCCTTTTTAGATGAAATTTGTCCAGAAATATGTTAACATCACTTAAGATAATTACATGCATTCCTTGCACTATTCAGACACATAGTAGCTGTGTTGCCAGGTTGAACGATTTGCTTGAGGGAAACCCAGACACTGGCATCAGAGCCTTGCAGATACACTATGTCCAGCTCAATTATGTGCTCTACTTAAGTTGCACTGTGTGTTTGTCCAGATTAGATCTCACAAGTCAAACACTAGCATAGCTACTGGCACTGCAGGATGCACAAATACTTTATGACTCGAAGCATCTCGGGTTCCCACTCATACTGTTACACCTCATATATCACCTGTTCAGAATTCACATTGTGCAAACTTTGACACAGTCTTTACTTTTATGTGCCACTTAAAAACGGCAATAAACTTTACTTATGGTTTAGAGCAATTTGGTACTTTTTTGTTTGTTGTAATTGACAGTTTAGTGGTCAAATTCTGACATGCCTAGGGCCTATCAAAGAAATATTAAACTGTATGAGTACATATATATGAAAGTAAAAGTATGGGTATTTGGTGGAAGCGGTTGCCTTTACATATGGTGTGCCTTTGGTCTCACTGCCTCAAAACTTTTTTGTATTAAGGATTAGGGCAAGTACCATACGGCAATTTCACAAGAATCTTTTTTGGCTGAGTCTGCTGTGGTTTAGATTGAGAACCAAACTGTGTAAATAGGAATCAGACACTTGATTGATGAGAGTGCCTTTGTAATTATATACAACCGTCCTATTTGCTTTGGCAAAACATCTGTCGTCGGTCTTCCTCTTCCCTCCTAAAATGTCAGATTGTGGGTGTGGCCACGCAGAATGCTGACAGATTGTCAGTTTTCAGCACACCTGCAGGGAGATCACACTGTTACAACATTAATCCTTATGGTTTGAAAGAGTACACTTCATAAAATTAAAACACACACACACACACACACACACACACACACAAAAACTGCCCATTTTGCATAAGCAACTATGTTGATAAAGGTTTAAAATATAAGCTGAATATATCATTGTAATTGTCTAATAGGACATTTTCAGGGTTACAAAATAGGGAGAAAAAAATCTGAGACTGGAAGGTTGAGACATCGCTGCAAAGCCAGCATTCTGATCTGTGTTGCAATCTACTTGACACTCAGTGTGTTGTGTTAATTCACGTTGTTTGGCATGCAAGCCCGAGCATCTCAAGGTAATGATCATTCTATTTTCACTTGTATAGTTGCGATTGTGGTGAACCAAGAACAGGTTCATTCTCAAGAAAAGCCAAAGGAATGTATTCAATCCATGCACACAAAATCATTCAATGAGTAAAATGAACTTGATCCCCAGGCTTATGCGTGTATGTTCAGTGATTTGTAGAAGGGATTTGGGGGCTTTAACGTGTGCGTCTACTGGCAGAATGTCCTTTAGACAGTGCAGCACAAGTCATTGCCTCTGCACCTCACAGTTGCATTTTGGAATTTAACTGAGGCTGGATGCTGAGGTTGCTGCTACTGCGCTGCAGGCACAACTCTCAGAGGACACCATCGAGACCAGAATTAACAATATAAGGTCAACATATCATTCACAGCGAATGGTGATGAAACTGCAGAGACTCTCCGGACAGACAGATATAACTTGGACAGCGAATGTGCACATTTGTCATCTTAACCCTCGGAGGTGTTACGGTGGTTTCACCTGAACAGCTCTGTGGAAACCACAGTAGTTTCTCTTGGAGCTCTCAACTGTCATAACCACAGGCTTTCGTTCTAAGGTGTCCAGTTTTCCCCTCTGGTGAATCATGTTTTATATCGTCACAGGGCTGATATCTATATCCCTATGAGGTAATTAAGAAAATACCTTCCCTCCCAACCACCTCCACCCTGTCTGCACTGAAGAGACTGCCGTTTAACACTCGACACGCTGTCCACAGAGTAGAGGCTGAGAGCGCTGACGGAGAAGCTGAGTGTAATTGAGGACTGGCAGGCGTGTGCGCGGTTTGATTGCCGCATGCTCCTCCAGAAGCTAGGTTTATGTTTCATCCTGTGCCCGTCCACTGCACTCCATAAAAAGCAAATAAACTTTTCACTGGCAATAGCATAATAATGACGGAGCTAGCTAATGAGCGAATTAAAGAGTCATAAATAAAACTCTGGCCCCCTGACTGAGATGTGAATTTTTCTTACATCAACATTGTGTTTAATGCACTCACAGTAGGCGTCCTCATTTACTTCTGTATAGCACTTTACGTAACATTGCAAATTTTGTTTGAAAGGATTTGATTCAGTTTTTCTGGCCAGTGGCTGACCACAAAAACTCTGTTCTTCTGCTCCACTGATGGCAACGCTCCAAAGCTACCTTATCATATCTCGCTCTTCCTGCCTTCCCGCTGAACAACATATTGGACTGTCTAGGATGAGGAATGTAGGAGAATGTGTTGAAAATGTACCGCTGCTCCTTGTCTTCCTAGTGAAGCTGGTGCAGGAGTCTAAATTAAATAGAGCTGAATGAGTGACTTTGGCAGGTCCCTGGTTGGTGTGGTTTGGGCTGCTCCCAGTGCTGCACAGAAGCAGCCTGGCAGTGGTTTGACTGTTTGACTGAGCTTGCTCTTCTCTTTCACACCAGCCCTCGATGGCCAGCAACAGGAGCGCACAAGCATTCAGCTTCTCTCATCCCAATCTGGACACTTTCCCTTTCTTGCGGCAGCATCTACTTGATTCCCTTGGTCATACATGGTCTTAAGTGTTATATTACATTCACATTCATTGAATTTGATTTGTTGAGGTTGAGTTGCATTTTAGGCAAGAGGAGTTTGAGTAGATTGGTAAACTTTCATTTCAAGTTTTATCATTCTACAACGTTTGACAAAAAAGACATAAAGCTGCTTTCACACTAAAGCTTTGCTTTTATCCTCTTTCTATGCCAAACATTCAGTAAATATGTTCCATGTGTTAAAAAAAGGGAATCCCAAGAACATTAGACCGAGTGAATCTGTTCAGTGTGGTAAAGTGAGTTTAATGCAAACGCCAGACTATATCAGGTCCAGACATGAACAGAAAGAGCAAAAGAAAATGCAGGAAGAGAATGAGGCACAGGCAGTGTGGAAAGCTAACAGTATTGAGGTGTAAACCTGTCAGGGCTCACATAGAGAAAAATATAAGCATCAGTAGATTTCCACAGACAGGTATGGGGTGTGTCTGTATGTGGACACATCCTTTGGTCTGTGTTTGCTTGTGTTTGTATCCTTCAAGGTATATTTGAGCATCCGTAACACAACAAGGTGTGCTCATTGTGAACATACAAGGGAAGTGGCTGAGTGAGGTGTCTGTCAGGCAGCCAGTACTCGAGTACAGAAAGCGCCATCTCCAAAGCAGCGGCTCTTTGATGTGGCTACCTCTTTGAAGAACTGACACCCTTCTCCTTTTCACAGTGCCTGGAGCCTTGCAAGGAATCCTGGGACCTGAAGGAAAACCAGTGCCAGGATTTATGCGAGGTATGTCACTACCACAAAATACCATACTCGCCTTAGATTCAAGTGTTTGAGCTTTTTATACTTAGAGGGAAAATTCAATAAGAGGAAAGTTTGAGGGGAATGTGAAGTAATGACACTCTGTGAAACTGAATCAAAGCAGTTTAATGTACTCACCACTCCAGTGAGTCATAAACTCAAATGTAAACAGGACAATCCCTGTTAGCTCACAGAGCTGCCTGTTTGCAGCCAGGCAGGTTGGAAGTTAAAAGTGATCTGACATATATTTTCCTCCTACTCCCTCCCGTCTTTCCTCCTTCCTCTCCTCCTCTTTAGCCCCTCTTTCCCAAGAAGCACTACGAGTGTCTTACGAGCTGTGAGTTCCTGAAGTCAGTGGAAGGAGTGAAGCAGGGTGACTGTCCTGCCCCGGAGAAGGCCAGTGGCTTTGCAGCAGCCTGCGTGGAGAGCTGTGAGGAAGATGGAGAATGCTCATCTGTTAAAAAGTGTTGTTCCAACGGCTGTGGCCACACTTGTCAGCTACCTAAGAATCTCTACAAAGGTAAAATTAAACACTAATAAACTTTATATCACAGTGAAATGATTCAGCTACTATATAAACTATAATACTTTCATATGTTATTTCACTTTCAGTAAATTATTACAGTAATGAACCTATTTAAATGTTAAAGTATAATATATAACATCTGCATCATTATTACAGTATGTCATATTTTTTTCTTTTTTTCCTTACACCATATGCTTCCAAAAGTTTCTGCCAGTTAATGGGGTCATGTCATGTTGATGTTACTTGCAGCTATTTCATGTGAATAAAATGAAATAACATGAATATATATACCACTAAACATAATTTAGTATCATAACATGATTTTTCCTACATTACCGCATCTGTACACATAATTTCTGCATCACGCTGTCTCTATAATCCCACACCACTCTATATCTATATCTTTTTTTTTTAATGAATGAACAGGCCCCCATCAGCAGACATTGCATACTGCGCATTAATTATAATTAGTAATCATTATGTATTAGGGCGGAACCAGAATATCTGACAATTTGTTACGCAGCTAGATGTCACAAAATGTGAATATTAACTTCCTAAAGCAGGATAAATGAGATATCCTGTCACTCACACTCACACATTTTCAACCTGGTCAATGATCTTCCACTTACGATGTTATAGATTTGTTACTCTGACATAAAGATAACAATTTATTTAACTTATTTATTTTTGTTAAATGTGTCTTTCTTTTCCTTTAGTCAAAATTAAAAGATGAATCTGCAGGATGCTATCATGAATTAACAGATAGATTAAAAAAAGATAAACTGATCAAGAGATTATTGAAGAAGAAAAGTTTGGCTGTTATTTAAACTGTGCTTTATACATAAGTTAAGGAATAAAGTTCCACAGCAAACCAGATGGACAGAGGAAAATATGCAGTCTGTGAGATGCATGTGCGCTTGGATTTCTTAATTGTGTGTGCACAGCTCATCTCTTTATTTATTTATTTTTTTTTTCCTGTGTACTGTATTCAAGACGGATCAGATTAGTATGGTTCGCAGCTGAATCACTGCTACTCTATCTCTCTTTATCCTATTCAGAAAATGATGTTTCATATTTAGCAGACTCTCAATGCACACCTCATGTATTTAATGTGATTAACTGTTGCCGTTTGCATAATTTTCATAAATAGTGTTGAACCAATTAATCCGTCTCTGACAAACGTTAATTTAAAATCTCAGCAACATAAATCACACTTCATCTTGCACAATTTTTTGACAACTTGCTTAGAACCATAAATCATTCATCCCCCTTTGTGTTGTACTTCACCCACACACTCCTCATGCTCTTTTGGGTGTTAATTGGAATATATATCCAGCCTTGAATTATGCTGGATAAGCTTCAGGCTTTCATAGACACAGATGTACCCAGGAATCTTTGCACCAGTAAAACAGTTTAATAGTGCTGCCCAAGGCGACCTGATGTTCTGAGGCTGCTGAGCTATTAAGTGAAAGAACCAAGAGCCTCTGAACTTGAAGATGGGAGCTGGAACGACATTATATACACCATCAGCACACAATTTTTGGCAGCCTGAAGCCATAACAGAGTTGAGGAGATGCTGAAGTGAGAGCAATGGAAGATTAGTCCAAATCAAGCCTTGAACCACAGCAGTGATACACTATAGCTGCTTTGAATCACGCTGCAGTAAACGTGCATGCATTTTACTGTACATACCGTACTTATCAGCGAAAGGCAAAAGCATGTGATTTTCTGAACTTGTGCGCGCACAAAAAAGGCAGGCTGGTACTTCTATTTGATTTGGAAAAATCCTCAGGGACTTCACGGTGTGTGCCATACTGAAAAGGTGAACAGCACGTTAATTGGCAAGGATGAAAGGAGGCATAACCTTGAATATTTCAATACAGTGACCCAGTCAATGAAAAACATTCACCTTGCTGTGAGACCTTCAAATCAAGCGGCTTTCCCACTGATTTAGTTCAAACACTGAGCTCATGACGGGTTGCCATCAGCACTAGATTTACACAGAATTACACTGAAGCCTTTTAGTGAAAGTCTGGATGGAATTCCTGTCCTGGTCGTCAGTGTTAAAGGTCTAATTAGTTGCTCATGGTTTGAAGAGTGTAATTGTTTCTATGTGTGCACAAGTGTGTATGCAGTCTTTGCCATGATGATCCATGATGCTGGAAGCCATTAGCAAACACAAGCCTGGCGAAATGGAGCGTTTCCCCCACTGAGATCACTCTCAGATGTGTGTGTGTGTGTGTGTGTGTGTGTGTGTGTGTGTGTGTGTGTTTGTGTGTGCTCAGGTTAGTGTCACTAGCTGATGTGCATGTCCCTGGCAGAAGAGGGTGAGGGAAAAAAAACTTCAGGCACTCTGTCTTCTGAGCAGAGACAGTGGACCCCCACCGGGCTTTTGATGTATAACAAAGCTTCATCTACTTAATGGAGCCTGGTGCTATATGTGCACTGAAATTAGATTGGCTATTTATATCTCAGTTTTTACATCTGTCATTTAAAAAAAATACTTTCCTCAACAGTCAAATTTTTGTGCATTCCCATCAAAGACAGCACCACATGTAATGTCAACCCATAATGTTATTTGTTTCTTTCTGATCCAGAGCAGAGTGAGAAGGTGAATCAGATGGGGGTGGTTGGGGAAAAAAAAAAAGGATGCACTGTATGTGAAAAATGTGGATGTCAGAGTGAAATTAAATTAGTGTGGGTTATATTCGCACTGTCAGAACAAGTCAGTCAGTTAATCAGTCCATCAGCCATCCTCACTTTACGGTAAGTTCTTGTGCTACAAGCAGTATTTGGAGTGTTTTCCTCTGCCTCTGTAATTAGAGCAGTCATTATGACAGTATGTGCGTGAGTATTGAGAATTATATTTCTAGTGTGTAATTGTTGGCATTATTGAGACGATGAATAGATGCTGTACTTTTGATCGAGTTTCAGCAGCAGTTACATCATAGTTTGGAGAGGATGGAGTAAGAGTGTGGCCATTGAAAAATGAACGCTGTATGATTCTTGGACCAAACCTGACCTAAAAGTTATCTTTGGAAAGAGCATGCTGAGAAACAGTGTATTCGTTGTCCTCCCACATACTGCGGAAGAGGGAGTGTGTATGTTTGTGTTTTTATGTGTGTGTCGGATGGTTTGTGCTTCGCAGGAGTACTTGTGTGACTTTGTGGGAAGATGAGCTAAGGCAGAGGGAGGAGAGGAATGTTGCGGTACCCTTGGTGTTCATCATTGTGCAGGAAATGTGACACGTTTACTCGCGCACACGCACACACACACACTCGCCGCTGTGGAGCTGTGAAACCACAGCACAACGACCCCCAGCTGTTAGTATGCAGAAAGCTGTTATCTGCGGGACGAAACAAAGTACTGACTCCATATGCATGCGGCTCAAGGACCCTCCTCCATCTTCCACAATTTTTTATGCATCATCATTTTACATGCTTTGTATAAAGAGTGAATAGAGACATAAGGAGATCAAACACTCTGCATACAAAACACACTCTTGATTATGTTGTTTACAGACAAGCTTTGCTGGAGCCTTGGGCGTGCATCAGTGCTGTTTATAAATGTGTAACAGTGGTGGTCCGCTCTGCAGTGACAGAGGTCCAATGTAATGGTCTGAAGTGCTAGGTGATTTATTGAGAACTGTGGGATGTATTCAGCTTTCTCCTGTACTTCCAAACTTGCTTTTCCAATCTCCATCTCATTATCACTGTGCCCAACGCTCAATCAACAACTCACTACATCTCCACTGCAATAAATTCACATGAGAGAGTGACTCTGACTTGGCTAAGCATTTGGCCCAGTCTTGCACTTAATAAATCTCTGAATTATTGCACATGGCCACATCTACTGAAAGGCTGAAAGTGAAGTGCAATGATGCAAAGGAATATTACGTATACAATATGAGACATGTTTGCACTTGTGTGCTTTGTATGGAGAAAGGCTTCATGTGCACCATCTCACATACCGTGATGCTAATTCTGTGCATCATTGCTAAGAAGCACAGCTACTAAAACATATTTTTGGCTAGGAAATATCACATCTGTCAGAGCAGAGAGATGGTGCTGTTGACCCACAGCATGTATTAAATCTAATACGATGAAGTCATGTCTCTTTCTCAAATCTGTATCTGTCCAACTCTGATGAAGTCATTTATCTGTACAACTGACAGTCACCATAGAGTTCACTTACAATGTTCCACATAGTGCTGATATGAACTGTTACTCTTGTACTTTTAGGAGTCCCGCTGAAGCCTCGGAAAGAGTTGGTATTTTTGGAGCAGCCATCTGGTCAGCTGGAGATCCGCTGGTCCTCCAAGTTCAACATCTCTGTGGAGCCTGTGCTATACGTGGTGCAGCGCCGCTGGAACTATGGCATCCATCCCAGTGAAGATGATGCCACTGAGTGGCAGACTGTGGCACAGGTAGGAACCTGCATATTATACATGCACACTACTGAGACACAGCCATAAGACAAAACCTGTTTGTTTTTATTGTACACCAAGTATTGTTGTGTTGTGTGTTTCTTTTGATTAGACACATTTGTGTTACTGTAACCTCTCAGCGTTACATGTCCCAGCATGCCACATGCTACAGCTGTGAAAGTGCACTGCACTGTGCTGACAGATTGGTGCATACGGTTGCACATTCTTCACAGTCACAGTGTCTTTGAAAATTTGGCAAAGAGCAACACACAGATGACTGATGTGGCAGCAAACTCACATGAGGCTGTGACCCTGCATGAACCCTGACCCCTGTGGTTTGCTCTCCCCCCATCTGTCCCTCAGACTGCAGAGGAGCGCGTCCAACTGGCCGACATCAGAGCCAGCAGATGGTACCAGTTCAGAGTTGCTGCAGTCAATGTCCATGGAACCCGTGGCTTCACTGCGCCCAGCAAACACTTCCGCTCCTCCAGAGGTCTGTGTGTGTATTACATATGCATGTTGTGTGTGTGTGTGTGTGTGTGTGTGTGGCCTTGCTTTGTGTGTAAGTTCCTGTTTGACACCCACTACCCTCCATTTGTTACGGTTAAGACGTTGAGACAGGTGCAGCCCTTTGGTTTTAAAACCTGATTGGACTTTACAGATAACCATATAAATAATCAGAGAATGGAGTGTTTTCTGTTTTCTTTCATCCAAGGTCTCTGAGATTAATTTCTTTCAAAACGTGTATTGAATAAATATTTCTATGACGGGATGACATTGAAACATGTGGTTGACCTCTAACACAATTACAACCACACTGCAGCATTGAGTGGTGTTTTCGCTTTTCTTAGGCACATTTATGTTTCTTCAGGTGACCATGAAACTCTATTCACATATTTATCTTTTATGTAAAAACATAAACTTTTTTCCTACACTGGTAATAGGTTTTCTTTCTTTATTTATTTTTTTCACAAATTGTGAGCAAAATAATTCATGTCACTGTCAAGTAAAATCCATGTAATGAGAAATGACTGGGTGTGCGGAACATTTCTTTTCTATGTTGCAACTAGATCTTCATTTATATCTTCAAAGGAGGGGTTTCCCCCTTTTTACAGTCACATAAATGTAATATGTCTGAATTAGTCAGAATATTGCAGGTTTCAAGTGAATGCAAGTGTTGTCTTGCTTCCAGAGGGAGTGATGTAACTGAGACACACTTCAGATCTTTGCCACAGATTACTGAATGAGCTCTGGTGGCATTTTGTCTTGTATACTGTTTCTCTACACTTTCAATAGAAAATGGCACAAAATACCCACGTTGCATTGCAGATGGGATCTGTTAAGGCTGAGGCCAACTGTCCTAGAGATTGGATGTTTATGAATATAATATTATATTTGTTCGACGTGTGCAGACAGATCAGCGTACCCACTGCTTCAGATGTTAAGGTGAAAGGTCCTTGGAAGCAGCTTTGCTCTTCCTGTCATGTTATGTAAAACCGTTTTAGATTTTTATCTGTTTAATACACACTGCAAATCAACACATTTTAATGAACACACATTATTTATTCACGTAGACAGATAAAAGTGTTTACCAGCAGAACACTGGCAAATATCCCAGGTATTCTTTATGTTCTGCCAAATGCTTCAATTCTGTGCCAAAGATAAAAGTATTAATGGGTTCATCGGGTGTGTGTATGTGTGTGTGTTGACCTGTCCTGTCAATCCACTGTCAAACATTTGCTCCCCAGAGCGTTCTGATGGCTGTCTGACAGAACCAGACACCAGGTGGGAAAATGATTCTGCTTCAGGGATGGAAACCAATACCCAATCAGGCCAATCAGTGCCAGAACGTTGATAGATTGATGAGAGCTGTCATATATTTGATGGGCTCCTGGTCATTCTGTCATGCCATTATTATTTGTATAGTAGAGCTATATCATCTGATTGCAATTTTGCTCCACTATACTTTGTTAGGGCAATTTGTAAGAACTGACTGCTTATTTATCTTGTGCAGCCAACATCAGCTGGTATGAAGAACTGATGTGTTCAATTGTGTTTTTGGACCGGATTAAATGTGTTTCAGGTGGGAGAGGGCAAGGGAGAGGAGCCAACTGGGCTGTGGCATGAATCATTTTCTCATTACGGGGCTATTCCCTCTGGTCTGGTGTCTGGCATGTGGCCCTGCCTCTCCTCCAATGCCAGGCTGACATCAGCAGTAGGCTGGGTCACAGCACATGCGTATAGGTTCAGATACGGCTTTACTCAAGACACACACACTTCAGTTAGAGTACGGGAATGCTGACATTAGAGCCAAAGTGAGCAGCAGCATGTGTTTGTTAACCTCTGACCTGCACTCTCTGTCCCACTGAACGCTGTCATAGATGTGACATGACACCTGTCATAACATCTCTCAGCAGATTGTCAGTATAAGGCTAATTACTTTACACAGTGTCATACTGCCCCTGCTACTTGACTGTATTGCAGTTGAAGGTACCTAGGCTTGGAACATATTCAAATAGGTCTGTGTGAAATGAGGAAAATATGAAATGTGCATCTCGGTGCATCACACTCGAACAAATGTAATTCTGTGTCACACCAGTCTGCAATATAAGAAGCTGTGTTTTTCCCCCAGTACCTGCATGACCCACCTCAGTACATAATTGCTACAAAAACATCATAAATCCTTCTTCAGTGTATAGCAGGAAAAGGTGTGAATATTTGCAGCCTGATGATAATGGCCTCAGGATTTGCATTCCACTCTTCTAACTGTGGTTTTGATATGACTTACAATAAATGAGCAAATAAGCTCACAGTCACAGCCAAATAGACACCATTTTAGTTGAGGATGACTGAGTTTCATCCAAATGGTCAGTTTGTGTAAATACATGATCAAACTAATGTGTCCCCGACTCCATCAAATGTTCACATGCAGAGTGTGAATGCACAATGTCTTGGTCCCTGTACTGTATCTTTTTTTTTTTTCTGCAGGGCTTTGCAGTGTATTTACCACGCATGTTCACATTACAGCCATAGTGCCATTTTTGTGTCAAAACTACGGGCTATTTATATTTGCTGTGGCGCAACACTCATTATAAGATCCAGAGATTTTCCTTTTCTTCTTTTCTAAATCTGAACAGATGACGTCAAATGTCTCATCACTGACAGTGTTGTTGCTTGTTGTTGCTATGCCTTCAGATCCATCTGCCCCTCCTAGACCATCCAGTCTGCATGTCTCCAACATAACGCTGGCTGAGGAAGGCCTGGTGACAGCTCGTCTCAACTGGACCCTGCCAGAAGAGCCCGATATCCCCATACATCACTACAAAGTGTTCTGGAGCTGGACTGTGCCCACCAAGTCAATGGTGCCATCCAAGAAGAAAAGGAGAAAGACCGCTAATGGGGTAATGTTCTCACGCTGTCTTTCCGATGTGTTCTTTCTCTTTCTCAGTGGCTTTCTCTTTCTTTTCTGTGACTAAAACATCACATCCAACACTGTTTCACCATCGTACCCTCTGGCTTTAACTGATATCCCTACAGACTCCGAAAAGAAAAATAGACAAAATATGAAGTGGCAGTTGTATTTATAGTATGGTTTTTGATCACTCAGTGATTTATAAAATGTGCTATTCATTGGTGTAATTCCTAAACAGTTTTGACAGGATCTAAAAATGTAGAGTTTTGACTGATATTATTCCCTGTGAGGTGAAGTTAGTGGCAAAGTTATGATTTTAAATATCTAAGTTACTAAAATATGTCAAATCAGATTTTTCAGCTTTCTATTTTGGATGTCGGCTTTTTATTGCGTAATGCATCCAATCTAACAGTAGAGTGTGGTTTTATTTTTGTATACAACCACATGAATTACATATACTATTACAGTGTACATATATTATGTAAAGTGTTGTATAGCTAAATTGCTCTATTACTCACATTCTCCTTTATGTAATGCATATATGTAGGGTAATATAGTCACCAAGAGAGAAATATCACATTTCAAAGAAAATACCATAGGTTCTTATTGTTAATGCCCTTGTTATTCCTTCGAAGAGCTTAGTTTGCATAGTGGAAAATTGTCAACTATTTGCACCGAGAGATTTCATGACCCTTTGTCTAAGATGTCACACAGATAGATGAAAGCACCATTCCTGATGAAGACAAAAGAATAATATAATTTTGTTACAAAAGCTTAAACAAACACAAATGGTTTCAAAGTCTGGCAAAGCTTCAAGAGAAACCGACCAAGGGAAACATTTGATAGTATTACTGTTTTATTGCCCCTGCATAAAACATGCATACTGTAGTTACATGTGAAAATACGGATTGGCCCGCCACAGATTCGCGTCTGTAAGCACACATAAATTGAGTCAAGTTGATAAATGGCATGATTGATATTTGTACTTTGGCTATAAATCATTGTCTTATATACTGAAAATGGGTAAACATTGCTGAAATATTATACAAAATGCATCCAGTGCCATCCGACCTATTCAAATACCTGTGGTTCAGTGTCTGTGAAGAACATTTCATTAGAAGTCACTCGAGCAGAAAGACTGATTATCTAGACAGTCCATGCACATCTCTATAGGCTCTTCTTCTCCTGAATTAGTTTTTAAAATACATAGCAGATGTGGCACAGAGGAGATAGAGGTGGGAGACACCAGACACCTATTGACACATGTACTACTGGTTTCCACTTTGGCACCTCAGGGCTTTGAAAGCAGCCTGCTGCTATAGGAATGTCAAAACACGCACGGTCAATAACAAGAACTCATCAAGCTCACGCTGATGGTGGAATGCTGCAAGTCAAACACAGTGAGGAAACCCTGGGAGGCTCTGATAACATTGCTCCCTCATAAGGCCCTGAAGGCTATCTCCTCACCATGATACCTTCCTCAGCTCCACATGTGTTCCCAATAAGCAGGGCTTTCCCACAAGCCTGGTTTGGCTGCGGCTGGGATGAGATTTAACCATGACTGGGACGGTGACAAGGCTTTGAAAGGAGGCTCAAGTGACAGAGTGGTATCACGTCAGTGCCAATGATCCAAATGTTTTCTTCTGTTATAGGCTCAGACTTGGGTGGATCTAGAAGGACTGCAGGCAAACAGCACTTACACTGTAGAGTTGCAGGCTGTCACTTACTGGGGACAAGTGCGCCTGAAGAGCTCCAAGGCCTCACTCCAGTTCAGCACCACCCAAAATAATGACTCAGGTAAGATGGGTGTTATATTTTGTTGCTCTTTAACCTGTCCCTGTTGTGGATAATGAAGAATTGGAGTAGTTCACCATGCCATTTAATGTTAATGCTGTATCTTTAACTACTTGTTGTGTCTTTGTATTGTGTTGAAGGCTGAGTTAAGGCTTATGTACCATCTACTGATAGGGCTCTCTCAATCAAAACACTTAAACAATTGTAGGAGCAGATAAGGTGCACCTGTATATATAGGTTCATTCTCCTGTCAGTGCCCTTAACCACAGTACAAATGAAGATCTGGAGTCGGTCCCAGAGCACCTTCAATGGCAACTAACAGCTCCTAAGGTGTTAATGTTAGACCCTGTCTGTCGTAGGATGGATGGTTTGGAGAAATTATTCACATATAGTAAACGTATTCATATTGTGTTTAGTGATTTATATTGATTGATTGTTTATTTCAAGCGTTCACATAATACATACATACATACATACATACGAAAATTTACACCTGAAAAGGAGTGGGAAGAAGACAACACTTATTTAATCCCACCCTCATTCTCATCAATAACCTCTCCCTCGACCACAAGCCAAAATAAACAATATAAACAGGCCCAAACTCCTTCAGAATTAACTCATTAAACAGTGTCTATGCCATTCACAATTTATCCACTCATTCTAATGAAACAGTTAACTCCAAACTCAAAACACATCTTATTCACTTTGACTGGACACTGTACACCACGCTTGTTTTTAGGTTGATGTTTTGTTTTAATTAGGGTTTGATGTTATTATCAGATTTGTATTCTCTGTAAAGTGACCTTGGGTGACTTGAAAGCACCACCAAATAATAATAATAATAATAATAATAATAATAATAATAATAATAATAATAATAATAATAATAATAATAATAATAATAATAATAATAATAATAATAATAATAATAATAATAATAATAATAATAATAATAATAATAATAATAATAATAATAATAATTATTATTATTATTATTATTATTGTTGTTGTTGTTGTTGTTGTTGTTATTATTATTATTATTGATAATAATAAAATGATTATGTTAAATGTCAATCTAATGAAATTGATGGGTGGTCAAAAAAACAACCCGTTATATTGGCTACATTTTAAGATTGCTAGAATTATTGAATATAATTAGACAACTACTGTATATAGCAATGATCTTGTTTTTTTGTTGTTTTTTTTAGATATTTTATTTTAGAGTTTTAGACACTTTTATAATTAGCATACCTTGTTTATTTGGGCGGGAATGGCTCAGGTGGTCCAGTAACTGAAGGGTTGGTGGTGCAAATCCCGCTCTGTCCTAGTCAGTCTGATATGTCCTTGGGCAAGGCACTTCACCCTCCTTGCCTCCAGTGCCACTCAGACTTATGTATGAATGTTTGGCAGTGGTCAGAGGTGTCATTTGGCAACCACGTTTCTGTCAGTTTGCCCCAGGGCAACTGCGGCTACAAATGAAAATGTGAGAGTGAAAGAATAATGGGTCAGTAATGTAAAGCACTTTGAGTGGCCAAAAATGTGTTATATAAATCCAATCCATTATTATCATTATTATTTGAGTTTTGTACATTCCAAAAGCACCATGGTGTTGTTTAAGATTCTGCTCAGACACTTAACAGAGCACGGATCATATGTTCATGCAGCACCTAAAGTGACTGGACACTGAATTTAAAGCTCACATCATTGAAATCAAACAAAACTATGCAGTTTTGTAATGGCAAATACACACAGGATTGGCTGAATCAACCTAAAACAATCCAATTCTCTGTTTTCTTGAGTAATTTTTCCAAATTACTGAAAGTCTTCAGGCAAACAATCATCATGAAAATTGCAAAAAAGGAGCAATGGCCAAGGTATGTTGACAGCACATCTGCATTTGTTTGAAGCTGCTGAGTGTTTAAGAAGCACAGACCAAGCTTTAGTGCAGTGACTGTGTACATTTTCAACATGTGTGGTTCTAGAGGGAATTGAACCTCTAACCCTGTTGGTGCTAGAGCTATATATACTCACACATTTATGCCACATTTATGCATAAAGCACATGTTGTAACTGCTGTGATCTTACAGAGAAATAATTGTGTGTCCCTGTTACCCTGCTGGAGAGTTTGCCATAACACAGTTACCGTTGTGTCTTAGCTACAGGAGCAAACATTTCTCCTTTCTCTTCCCAGTGAAATCAGTGTTCAAGTCAAAGAAGGAGGAAATATCCCCTGTTGTTTCGACCTTGGCCAAACGCCCCTCTGGTCCTCTTGAGGTCGGCACGCCTTTCTACCAGGATGGCCAGCTTCAGGTCCGTGTCTACTGGAAGAACAGAGGAGGTATGAACTGTATTGTGTTGATTTATAGCTTTTAGAATCTAATTAGCACCCCATTATGTCCATCGATCACTTTGACTCATGTGCATCATAGTAAAATGTTCTGACTCACTCACAGTTGCTCAAACAATGGAATATTCCTTTTATAAATGAGGTATCAGATGGTGTAAATGAAACAATGTGTCTTTGTGAGAGCTGGAAATGTGATCGTGCAGGGCAAATTGGTATAAACCTGCACATGGACTCATAGAGTAGAGCCACTGTTTAGTAAAGAACAATAAACACACAGAGCCTGAGCCGTGGGATGGGATTTATTGACAGCTGTATTTAATAGATCCTCGCCCTTGCATTAGTGTCGAAGCAGTACATTTTCTTTTACAAGACCTGATGTCATAGGGATCAGAAAGTTTCGTGGGTTGCAGCACCGCAAGGGGTTAAGGCCTATAGGAATGCCTATCCCAGCGGCGTCCATTCCCCAACCCTTCTGTTAATACCAGAGTGGAAATATGGAAACCTTGAAAGCCATGCTCTCAGGGTAACCTGTCAAGTCCCATTCACTGGTCTATGTTATGTTACTAATATATGTCATCGCCCAAGCCAAACTCCACATCTTAGAGTCAAGAATGCAAACCCTGGCTGAAGGAGAGGCCTGGTGAGACACCAACTGCTGAATCAGAGTGAGAGAGCGAGAGAGAAGATGGAGTTGGCCCAGAGCTGTTAGTGAGGTTTGCCTGGACACTGAGCTGAGTGATGCTGACAGGGATCAAGCATGGCTGGGGAAGCTCAGTGTTGCAGAGCAGAGTTAATCCTAGTCCAGCTCCTTTTTCTGTCTGTTGTTTGTGGTGCTGGTCTGCAGTGTGTGTGCCACTGCCTCTCATTAGTCTGAGGGACGACCCTGGCTTTGACTCGTACAACCTGAGGCTCACTACTGTAAATATACACACATACACATGGCCTGGGGAGATGGAGTCTCTGGACATCTGGTTTGTGTGACGGAGGAAAGGGACAGGTTAACTGAACCATGATTAAACTCTCACTCATTGTCTCTGTGATCCAAAGCAGCCCGGCCTCTGGGTTCTCTCCAGCAGACCAAAGAGAACTTAACTGTACACCGGCTCAGATAATATATCACTGTCTCTCCAATAGCCAGACAATAGACAGCAGTCCGGCAGCGGCGGTACTTCTGAGCCTCGCTTCCAGTCATGATTTATCGAACACTGCTGAGTCTCTGTTCTTTACCTGATTTCCATGTCCTATTTCTTGTTTTACATACCACTTCCCCTCTCCGTCAGACCCGGCTCAGCATATCTTGTTTATTTTTTCCCGATTTCCCGGTTCCCTGTAATTCCTCTCTTCTGCTTCCAAAGAGCTCAGGGGCTCCAAGTGCCAGATCTGTGTCTAAGCCTTCAAAGGACCCCTTTTATCTCCCCACTACAACCCAAGCCCCTGCCAAGGGGCGAACATAGCATAACTCAATTATTAATCAGAGAAATATTTCACATATCCCAACGACATAGTCGTATGAATAATCTGTGAACATAAGATGAGGGTGATGGAGAGATATACACTACTGATGAGATCATGAGCTACTGTACTGTACAAATGTTGCCAGAGTGAAACAGCTGAAATAAGTGCTGTGCCAGTGTGACAGTTTTACTAGATGAATGGAAAACTTTGGCTATTGAATTGAGCATTGAGTAAAGACAAGGAAGGATTTCAGACACAGGGATATCATAGTTGATAAGTAAATGCAAAAATAAAGTAGGAAGAGATTTCAACTCTATATTTTTTAGAGACAGATGAGTATCATGATCATCAGTTATGAAAATAGCGATATATCAGATCTTAGATATGGTGTTCTGTTATTTGTAAGATAAGAATCATTTAATCATTTCTTCCTTTCAGATTGTCTTTCGATAACAGATTCATTTTGACTGGTTGCATCGGTCAAATGAAACTTAGAGCATTTATTCATTACTGAACAAATAAGCAAGTTTTAAGGTTCAGTAAGTCCAGATCTAGGGGGATTTGATTTCAGAAATTTAATATAATATGAATAATTAGGTTTTCAGCTGAAAATAAAAGCTGTGTGTTTTTATGAACTTGGTTAAAGTGTTTGTATCCAAAGAGGAAGTGGATCCCCTTTAGGGAATCCATGATGTTTTTTCCAGAACTGAGAATAAACTTTTTTTTTTTTGCTGCCATTGTAGGGGAAGGTGTTGGTTGGAATCCTCATCTTCATGATAGATGACACTAAATATTACCCCAAAAAACTTGAAAAAGCATTTATTCCATTCAGCACTCTTAATGACAGATTTAATCATTTATGACACAATGACACATTAGTGTCTGGCTGTGAACAATCCAAACAAACATGACAAACAGTCCCAAAGATCCCCAGAAAATCCCTAACAGAGCCACAGACTCACACTATTGAAATAAATGAACAGAGCAAGCACAAAGAAGATAATTTACTAATGCATGAGGAGGCTGTTGGAGATGATTTGCAGATCTGTAGTAGGCCGATGAGTAGGAGCGTTGTGGTGTGTGCAGAACAAGCCAAGTGAATGAACGCTCCCACAGTTGTAAACACTAATTGGGGTGGGTCAGGATGAAATTGTGAATGATTGGACAAAAAAGGCGCTTGTGACTAAATGTGACTCTGAGCCTGTCTGAACTAACACAAAGATCCATTTATTTACATATTATTCTATGAGTAATCACTCTCTTTAAGTGAGAGAATAGAAAGAGAAGGAACAAATATTGTGCATGCATATAATTGCTGACGTATGTGTGTAATTCTTAAATGAAATTAATCAGGTAGTTATTTAGAGTCTAATAGCACAGTAAAGAACACTGACCACACCCTTTGTGATGTGTAATATAACCTCTTATTTTTAACATCATTCCTACATCTGATTAAGTATAGTTTGATCGTATAATTTCTGTTTTTAATTGTGTAAATATGAACAAAACAAGCAGCTTGTTTAAGTTATGGTGTTGTTTTATGACATGGCTTAACCTGCCCCTTGGTTCTCTTTTTTTCAGATCCTTCAGTCAGTCGATACCATGTGCAGTGGATGCCAGAATACTGCAGCCACAATGAGACTCGAGGAGCAGAGAAATCTGTCACACAGGTTAGTCCCCTGAAGCCTTATGAACAATGACTGGATCAGCAGCCTGTGTTATGCAAAGCACGTGTCTAAGCCTTTGTTTAGAAAGGATAGCTGCTCTAAAGAACTTCACTAGTGTGTTCCCAAAGCCCTGGGCTTGTTGGGCAAATCGGTGGCTGTTGTTCTGAATATTATGAGTCAGTCGTGTGGTCAGGCATGTGGTGTGTTGGCCAGTAAAACACATTTACTTAAACAATGTTTCCCGGAATGAGGGATTGTTCACCTCCAACGGCCCCAGCCATGCTTCTGCATGGGGCTTGTTTTAGGGTGCATTTGGGTCTGACTAGGAGTTGGAAGGGTCTGTGGGTGGGTGGGTTAACTGGTTGGGCTCAGGCTGATACAGGATGGCAGAGCCTTGGCAATCAACACATTCTTTGGGGAGCAGCACTCTGGTTGCTAGGAAATATACATCCATTTTCTATAGATCACTGGGAAGGATTCCAGGCTTGTGCTTTTATGTGAGCACAGTGCCTCATTCACTTTTAATCAAAGCTGTTTCATATCAGAGTATATACACACACCCTCTCTCATGGGACTGCCTATTAATGTTGAATCTCTTTACCACAAATACAAGATTTAAATGCGCGTGTCAGCTGTTTTGTTTTTTTCCAACACAAAATGAGAAGGGACTGTTTTTGTTAAGATCAATGGATGATTAAAAATTTAAATAAGTGTAAAGTGTTGGACTTTTGCTCAGAATCCATTAACATGGATTTAGGGGCTATTCTCATTTCAAATTACACATGAATCCACTTTGTTTTCCGCATCTTAATTAAGTTTCTTTACTTTTTACATTTGGAAGCCATAAAGAATAATTTATATTGTAGTTTAAATAAGAGCATAGTGTCTTAAATCCTACCATGTGAGTGTTCAAAGTGGCCCTGTAATGTGGGGTATGTTCCTGAGGCCTGAGTGGGAATGTGATCTGCCATGGTGCTGTGTATTTAATTATCTCTGAAGCTCCATGGGACCTGACCTGGGTGACATGTCAAAGTCATCAGGACTGAATAATGTGTTTCTTGGCTCAGGAGAACTACATCAACCTCCCGGGCCTGCTGTTTTCCTGCAAGTACAAAGTCACTGTTCACATGCTAAAGTCCAAGAGACGCTCCAAGGACGAGAGCACAACCTTCCTCACCCCGTCCTGTGCTACCATCCGGAGCAAAACTCACAAACACATCCCATGCCCCGGGGAAGGAGGTTAGTGCTCAGCTCTTTGACCCATCAAGGGAGTTAAAAATTGATGTGTGCATATAGACATTATATAGAAGGATGAGCAGCACAGAGTAACTTATGATACAGTACATCACAGTGTCTGTGTGAGGAAAAAATACAACATGAACATGGAAAAGCAGGAAATACAATAAAAATAAAAACTATTTATTGTAATGTGGAGTTACATTACAAGTGTAGAGAGTTTAGGGTACTTTAATACAAAGTCCATTCCTGCTCTTAGTGTGACATATTGACAGACAAATGTATTAGCGCACTTACATGTTCAGTAGAATAGGTATCATTTTGCACTAGTACACAGTACATTTTGCAGTGTTAAATCAACACTTAGAGAGTTTATTTAACTTCTTCTAGAGTGTATTTGGTCCCATTGTCTCCAAATTAACACTGCAAAATCTACAGTGTATATGCAGTAAATTACAAGAGTGGGTATTAAACAACATTCCATTATCAATATTCTGTCCCTTTAAGTAGCCTATTATAATCACAATGATGTTCACAATCTGAAGGCTGTCAGTATTAATACATCCATGACTACTTTACTTGTTACAGGGCAACCAAAGGTTTTGGCCAAACCAGAGAACCTCACGGCTTCCTTCTCAATGAATGAAGGAAACATCACTGGTAACTTCCTGTGGCGTGTGTCCAGGATGGCGCCCAATCTGCGAATCACAGGCTTCCAGGTCACCTGGGCTGAGATTACCACTGAGAGCCGACAAAACAGTCTGCCAAACAGCATCATCTCCCAGTCCCAGATCCTGCCTCCAGTAAGTCTTGATGACTTTGGTCTGATCTCAATTCCCTCACTTGGCCTTTAACCTCCTTTTTGCACATTCCTGTGTACGGTAACATTCTCCGTTTCCTTTAGTATGAAGTGGCCGTGGTCCTCTAGGAATCCTTAATGGTTCTGCAAATGGAAAATTTTCTGATGCAAGTTCCAAACAGAATGGTGGTGTAAAACTCTCAGCAAGCTTTATGAATTGAAACTATTTATTTGTATATAAATAATGATGCAAACATTTGAGAATATGTGTGTTTGCTGTAGTTGCCCAGAGAGCTGAAATTGACAGTAATAGGAATTTCAGAAAAAAAAAATCACTATTTACAGTGTCAATTTAACTCTGCATAAACAACAATCTGTGAGTAACAGTACAGTCATTTTCATGATACATAAACATTAAAATTCATATTACAATATTAGATTGGAAACACCTTTTCCCTTTTTACCAATTTATAGCTGTAACAAAAAAGCATTATACGTTTCCTTAAACTGGCTAGGATATTGTCTTATACATCAAACATTAAGGTTTTATCCACAGTGGTTCTTTTCCTACTGTCTGTCAAAGGTGAGGGTGATTTTGGGATAACACTGTTGTGGTCTCTTTGCATGAATATTGCGATAAGCGTTGCTGTGTAGACAGTCGCACGGAGAGATCTGAGGAAGTGTTGCGTCCTGCTGAAAGTTCTCCTCCTTTACTTTTTCATCTGCCTTCACGTCTTCCTCTTTCATCCTGCGTGAGAGCTCTGAAAAAGCCGCTCTTTGACATAATCTGCTCCATCAACAACACGTTCCGCCTATCTGCACCTCCCAGCCTCTGGAGCTTGTCTATAAATAAAACCACCCACTGCACACTTTATCAAGCTGGCAGCAAAAAAAAAAAAAAAAAGAGAGAGAAAGAGAGAGAGCGAGAGAGACGGCAAGCCTTATGAAAACAAAGTCTTTGTTTTTGTCTGCGGTTTGTGCAAAGACAGCTACGTAGCTGACACTCCCCTGGTTTACAACCGTTCACATTCAAGACCTGTCAAATCAAAGACATGTTCTGTGAAATTTCATCTGATTGCATGTCCTCTACTCTCTTTTTTTTCTCTTTCACTTGACAGGATCATAATTTGCTTGTGGTGTCCAACCTGCGGCCATCCACTTACTATAGACTGGAAGTGCAGGTCATAACAACCGGAGGGGAGGGTCCCGCCACTGTTAAGACCTTCCAGACCCCCAACATTTTACCAGTTGTTCAACATCGTAAGTATCATCAGGTCCTGCTAATATAAACAGGATTGGATTATATAACACACCATCATTAACTTATTAGTATGATTATATGTGTTACATGTCTTCTACTTTTACTTTAGATCCTATCTTTGCTGCTGTATCATATTTAGTAATTTGACATGTATGTGCTTTTTTATCTGTTTTGACATTTGGTTGTTATGTGTCTGGTCAGTGTTATCAGCCGACTAAAGATACTTCTATTATCTCTAAGAAATATGCTTCTCCTCTGCAGCTTCACATGGTGAGAGGCACATCATTATTCCAGAAAAGCAGCACAGTGTTTAGCTCAGCAAAAGCCAGGTTGTGAAAACATTTAATGACCTATATAACAGGTTAACCACTGCAGTGTATCAGCAAGTACTAAGACAAACAAACCATGTGTGAAAAACACTGTTAGAATTAATCCATAAAGCCTCAGTGCTACTTTTGTGAGAGTTCACAAATGTATTTTCTCTATTATCCTTTTCTTAAGTGATTTATCACTATTCATTGTAACATTATCCTCTTTATTTTGCATTTCTTCAGCATATTTTTCTATATTTAATGTACTCTTCATGCAGATGTGCATAAAACCTTTGATTAAAGTTGACGGTTGTTATATCAGAAACAGAGACAACTGAAGAAAAAGGGATTTTTTTAAAAACAAAATATATCATTACCTGAATATAAACCCAGTGTCTCCATCCAATGTTATTGATCCAACTCCATGGGTTTTACTGGTGATTCAATGTTATAGAAGATGATGGTGTTTCCATGGTAATTACAGAACTCTGAACGTCCAAATGGGTCATATCTGATAACCACAAAAAGATGACAACCTCCATTTTAAACCAATTATTTGTATGTATTAATAGGATCAGTAAACAGATTAGTAGATGGTTCTGGTCACCGGTGGATCTTTATAGGTGAAGATAATTTATATCTGACTCATCTCCTATTATGTTTTTTCTAGGACCTCGACTCCGGCAGCACCACTCTCATCACCAAAAGCCGTCAGTAGAGAGACACTGAGTTTAATGTTAACAAAAAAATAAATAAAATCCCAATAGTGAGAAGTACCAGCTTGGTCCGGCTTGTCAGGGAAGGAATGTATGGAACCAAACAGAAACACAGCACACCAGACCATGAACTGACCCCCCCTGCTCGTGAAAATGGGTCCTCCTCCTCCTCCTCCTCCTCCTCCTCCAGGCTCCATGACACATCAGCCATTCCCTCTTAACCTCTCTTCTGACTGATGTCACTGGAACAGTTGGTCTGTACAGTTATAGTAGTATTTATACTGAAAAGTCTCGTACTCTGCTTAGGTTAGTCCACAGCTCTGCAAACCTTTCCCAAACATGTCAAGCAGAAATATAAATCCCAGGCAAAAATATGATCTGCAAACCCATCATGGCATTGTCATTGAGCAGTCACTATAGACAGCAGAAGGAACGTCCAACAAGTGTGAGAGATTTATGGTTTATTTTGATTGCAGACGAGTGATCATGTTGATGGGAAATGCCATAGAACTGAACAACAATTGAAATTTACAGAAAAGTAAAGATTCTTCTATTTATTTTGTGTTACCTGTTAAAAAGGCGCTTCAGCATACTGTCAGTACTGATGGATGATGGATAATGTAACTAAATTCATTGTTGTCTAACCCAGAATATTTCACATAGTATGTTGCATGTAGTACATTTGATTTTTGACTGTAAATGAATTACTTGCTTCAAATTGAAAGCTTGTAATGGTTTTGCATGACAACCATTAGCGTTCAGTTGGCATGAAATAATGTCTGTGTTACCTCTTTTCAATATGTTAGCAATATTTCATTAACAGATTAACAAAGAATTATATTGGGAGTAATATGTAATGTTTATTAATGAAATTATAACTTGTGTGGAAATGATGAATTGTACATGTTCTTGGCTGTAGAAATATTTGTCGTGGCACAGTCAGTGAATGTCTATATTTATTTATGTGTGTATTACAAAGTTTGGTTTGGATGTGTGTGAATGTGTATGTTTTGTGTGTTTTAGTCTCAAATTTTTGAACCGGCAAAAAATCTTGTAAAGACATTTTGTAAAAATGGAATTGTAAATACAGTCTTATGTTACATGTTATTTTTCCATGGTAGAAACTGTACAAACTGCTAAGTAATAAAATAATCCTTAACTAGTTCCTTTTGCTGTTTGTTTAGTTGGAGCTGCTGTGAGCAGTAAATATACATGCTTCTCCCAGGGCTGGACTATTTGGCAGTTGCTTTTGCTTATTTTGGCTGTAAAAGCCCATCATGGTAGACTCTATGTACAACATATTCACTGATCAGTCCAGGAGTCTGAGACATGTGCCCTGGAAGTCCAAATAAACAGGTCATCTAGCTCAACAGCCACAGCAAATTCACCATCGCTGAGGTCTGGGACCCCTCAGTATAAAGCTCTGCTTTTCAAAGCTTTAGATCCCTGCAGCTCAGCAGCTTTTCACTCTGATAAAATGAAAAGTAGAAATGTTTCAAGAAAATAAAGCACCGTGACAGTTAAGCCTAAAAGTATAAACTGATGACTTATGTTTTATAATCTCATGATATTTGTCTGTTTTGTGTCAAATTTAAATGCCTACTTGTGTTATTGTTGCCTTTACAGTCCCGTTATGCATTTACCCATTAGATACATGATGAATTATAATATTTTAAGTACTGCTTAAATGATCAGGTGACTGAAGAAATATTGCAGTAAAATACTAAACAGCTAAAGGGGCTTAAACAACTGTTCCACACACAACAAACCCTGCTCCATCACTAATGTTTTACCTCATTTGTCTTATCTTTTATTATTGCAAAAACACATTTTTGGTGACCTTGACCTTGACCACTGTGCACCATTCCTGAAAATTTAATTGAAATGGGTCCAGTAGCTTTCATGTAAAGTTGCTGACAAACAGACAGACAGACAAACAGGCCAAATAAAACCTCTGACCTTTTAGGAGGTGGGGTAATCAACCATCAATGTTAAACAAATAGACAATAAAATACTTATTAACTCTAAGGACACCATCATCAATGTGTTTCAGGACATAATACTATTATGTTGTATTTTTGCACAAGTTAATTATTGAACACTTTTTTTATAACAGTCCTTTCTGCCCTTTATATTTTATGCATTCAGTCCTTGACCTTGTTGAGTTCCTTTATACAGATTTAATTTTTTGTCCCAACAAAACACCGACTGCTAATTTATTTCCTCAATACTAAGAAAACTACTTTTATTATATCTGAGTCCAACCTAAACTTACGATAGGTGCACTAAGCTGAATTTTCTAAGTATTTCAGCAGTCACCTGTTTATTTATTAGCAGTAGACATTACCCAACAATATACAGAAATGTATAATTTACTTACTGGATACACTCTTAACAGACAGGGGTTATGACATCCTCATCCCTGTCGTGTGTTTTAATATATGTTGATGAAGTTGTTCTCCAGAATAGTTCCCCCACCATGATGGCTTGCAGTAGAAGCCATTGTTCAAGCAACTGTGTCTGCCCTGTTTGTTAAATATCCAAGAAAACACAGCTTCAGTTATTGTAAACACAGTCTACATGCACTTAATCAATTCCTTATTTGCTGTCGTTTCAGAACATTGTGCAAGATTTAAATCAATTCCGATCAGCTCCATTTTGATATTTATTAAGATTCTTCTTCTTGCTTGTTTTTCTAAGTGTATGTTTGTGAAGAGACGTCGCAGTCCAGATGTTAAAAGTTCTGGATGAAGTCGACTCTCTCTCTCATCACCGATTTCACTGAGAGCAACAAATTATTCTGAGTCCTTGTTTTCACACACTCAGCCTCTTCACTCAGTCAATGCTTTGCCACTCACTTCTCAGGGATGTTGTTTATGTACAGTTCTATTATGTCACAGGAGATTAGTTCCTCTTGGTCTGCACACGCTAATCCCTCTCTTTTCTAGGAGCAGGGCCAGTGTTTAGCCAAGGCTCCTTTCTATGTGAGCCAGCCCAGCCCCTCTCCCTTTCAGACTGTCACAGTCCCTCTCCACACATACCAAATACCATGGCCCTCAAGTGTGAAAACCTCAAAACAAAAGGGCCTCCAGCCTCCTTTGAGGCATGTTGCAAGACGTCCAAGTCTCAGAGGACATAAAAGAAAGGGAAAAAATGCAACAACTAAATAATAGGCCAGTCGTCAGTACAAAAGCTTTGTCTCTGATGGTACAAGGCCAGTAAGGGCTTATTCACTTTGCATGACATTACATCCCTATTGTGAAAGTCAGGCGGGGGATATTGCTTTCAAACTTAAACACATATTTCTGAAAACAATATTATTCATTTGGCTCTTTGAATAATCCCAGCCAGTCAAATATTTGCCCATTTTCTGGTTGACATTAGCCCTTATTTTACTTGAATTAGAAAACGCACAGTGCGTCCTTTCAGAGGAGAACAACAAAGATAGACTGTTTCTCCCACACATTTCCTCTGACCTCTTAGCACCCGTTCTGCAGATTAACATTGCAATGAGGCGTGCATCACTATTTATCAAATCTAAGCCACTTTTATGGGTCATTCTACAATAGTTGACTGAGCAACTGTAACATTACTCCTTAAGGGATGGATGGAATTTAGGTTTTGATGATAGGTACAATCCAAGTCTGACTTTGAAGTATGGCGCACAAAAAATAAAATGGATGAACTTCACTGTGCTTTTCAGATGACTTCGATCGTAACCTGAACGATTTGAAAGCTTCAAATTTTACTCTCAGTGAGTTTCAGGTCAGTGAGATCATCAGGCATTCTCTGCAGATTACTACCACATGGACGACATCTATTTGCACTGGTACTCTTTCAATAAGATGAGATGGAGTATATTGTCTGTGAGATTGATGAAAAATAACTGGAGTGTTTCCTCCCTCCCATTAGGAAGCCAATGTTGCTTTAAAGTTGCGGTATGGTGAGAAATGTGACCTTGCCCTGGGCGGTGGCATGTTTCTGGTTAGGCTCTGGTGAGTGGGACCAGGCAAGGGACACATGAAAGGGTCTTTCTGTCAGGCCGCAAAAGATGTTCAGTCTAAGTCTAATGAAGACCAGAACACATGGACAGACCTGAGAACATGCATGCCACACATTATACAAATACTAGAGAGGCTGTTGACAAGCTTAGTGGTCTTGTCCGCTGCTTTAAAGCCTGACAAAGTGAAAAAAACTCGATAAGAACATCCACAGTATATTTTCAGATTATGACGCAGGTCTTCCAGGATATTGAAGTTAAAACACAACCAATCTGAAGATAGGCAGATAAAGTTTGGATTTTCTCTGCACTTTTATTTTAGTAACAGCCTCTTTTGCCAATGTAGCTCCACAGGGAACTTCTTTGCTTTGTGCCTGGAAAAGATTTCCGTGGCTTATAGTTTGGATGAAATGAAAATGTGCCATCATGGGTTGTATGAGGTACAAGTCAGCGGCTGAGATGGCAGAACGCAGCCAAAGAAGAATCCTTCCATGTAAACCGAGTTACTGTTTTATTAGGTACACCTGCACCATCAAATCCAATCCAGCCCTCCAATAACTCTGTTCTTACAACATACGTTTTCACTGGCCTCGTGTCAAAGAGAAGGTTTCAGCTCCTTCATAAGTTTGTTATAGTTTTTAGAGCTGATATACTGTAGCTGCATCATAAGAACTGGGGAATATCACTGCTGGCAAAACACGTCATTGTTAAGCTCAGTCAAATACAACGTTACCACTGCCCACAGACTGAAAAAATACAAAGTTATGTTAGCACTTCTCTGACACTGTGTCAACAAATGAGAATATGAGCTGCAAATGAGCGGTGGGGTGAGAGGAAAGATAGATCCACATTCTCAGCTTATTCCTACAATCACCTGACCTTTAGAGTTAAAATTAACATATTTTAACATTTATTTTCTTTACTCTACAGTTGTGGTCAAAAATTTTGGCAGTCAGACATTTTAAATCTTGGCATAAATATGATTTAAGTCTTTGAAATGTATATATATAAAAAAAAAAACTTAGATTGCTTCAATGTCCCTCACATATAAGAGAGGAAAAGCTACATTTACATTGTACATTTGAGAACAGTGAAATGACCAAAGGACTGCAAATATGGACTATTATTCCAACTTTATATTCTTGAGTCCAACTTTATAATTGCAATCCAAATCTCACAGACAAATATTATACTCCTCTACATTTGTCTGCCAGGTTGTCATATTTGTACTGTCCACTTTTTTCCAATGTATATGATAAACAGATGTCCTCATGTCTTAAGCTAAATAAAGTCTTTATTAACCTTTGTGGATAAGCTACAAAATGTATTTTGCAAAGATGAAAACAGGGCAGACTTTTAATATATGATGTATTGCAGTAAATTTAACCAGTAATTAAAAAATACAATATACACAGGAGTATATAAACTTATGTAACCCTTGGTTCATGCTACACACTTCAAATGTTTGGTGTGTTCTACAGGAGAAAAAGGGTTTCTGAAAGGAAATAATGGAACGGGAAAAATATTTATTTATTATTAACTATATTTTACTTTACTGAGTTTTTTTCTGTCATTGCTCCCCTGTAGGAGCATGTTTTTGTTTGTTTTACATATATATATATATATATATATATATATATATATATATATATATATATAGATGTTGCATAGATGATATATATACAATGTTGATACGATAATGCTGCCTGAAAAGAATAAAAATACAATTACAACAAAGAAAACAAAAACACAAACCTTTGTGAAGCCAGATCAGATTCTTTTTTTTTTTTTTTTCTAAAATAGACCTTGAAAACCTACACATAGCTTTGCTTTGGATTCACATCAGTATTATCCATATTGTAGAGTCAGATATACATATGTTGAAACTGGCCCTATCACACAATAATAAACAATCCTTCAAAAAAGTTTCCCGGATCCAGACAGTGATCTGGATCAGCACCAAAATGTAATAATTTGTTCCTTGTGCCAGTATCAACATTTCCTGAAAACTTCATCAACTTTCATAACTTTTTCAGTTGTCTTGCTAACAGTCAGATAGATAAAAACACAAACCCCAATGAAAATATAACCCCCTTAGTGGAGGTAATAAAAGCAATGTACGCATGAAAGTAGCTGTAAAATGAGCCCTAACATTCTATATATATATATATATATATATATATATATATATATATATATATATACATATATATATATATATATATATATATATATATATATATATATATATATATATATATATATATATATATATATATATATATATATATATATATATATATAATAAAACCTAGACAGGGACCATTTAGTTCAGATAATTCTGCAGATATTGTTTTGGATACTTACAGTACTAGTACTTTTAAGTATTTTAGATGACCTGTTTCTGTGGAGCTTGGGTCAAAGGTAAATAAGAGGTCTAGCATGTTTGTGTTTACAAAAAAAACACCACCAAAGGAATCATTATCCAGATCCTTCTTTCCAAACCAAACATCCTTCTCCACAGGCGTACAAAGTGAGCAGATCACACAGGAAAGCACCATCCAGCTGGGTAATAGCTGTTTATAATCCCCTCTGATTAGTGTTAATCCCTTAAATGCTTCTTCCTGAGAATAAACACACTGTGACCTAAGTGACCCTCTGTTAATTAATGAAGTTAAGAATTTTCCTCAGTCATAGATAGTTGTTTGCTCTTATTAGTTCCCACTTCAATATTGAATTATTTAAGCAAATACCTTAAATGTTGTGATGTAGAGATAATAAGTCACAACACCGGCAGACACATTAGAACTCAGTCTAGTGGCTGGTGTCAAACTGTCACAAAACAAAGCACCCCCAGGCGTGACTAGTGATGAGGCGCAACTTTCCGTCTTGTGTTCTGTTCTCCTCTGAAGTCAGTGTTTGGGGTCAGTCGCCGAGCCTCAGAGGCGAAGCAGAGTTCACAGGTCAGCGTGTACCCAGGAGGATGGACGGCAGCGGAGGGGCATAACCTAGGCTCAGGGACAAGAAGAGGGTCAGGGGTTGAGTTCAGACGGAATCCACACAGAGGATGTTGAAACAGATATTATCAGGGGAGAAAAAAGTATTCCCTCCACTTTTCCTGCTGCTGTAAATACTCCACCAGGCAGGCAGGATGTATTCAGATTTCCAGGGACTAAATTAGAGACACATAGAATGATTTGGAAAGTGTTAATAGGATGATAACTAGAGGTGGAAGCAACTGACATGGATAAACAGATCCATCACCTGCGATCACACTATCTGAAAATGACAAAAATAGAGCATTTAATCTATGGATTTACAAATGATTTTTATAGATTAAAATCCATACACCTTATTCTGTTCTTCCAAAAAAATAAAAGCCCTGATCCGTGAGGTCGCTGAGAGGCTTCAGCCCAAAATCCACAGTAAGTTTTGATTCAGTGGGTGTTTTTTTTTCTGAGGAAAATCTGCTCTGGATCAATCTTGATTGTTCCAGATTGGCAAGCTTATCTGCTGAACAGGCAGTCCACATGTCGATTCACTGTGTTCCCTCGACCCGTACAGAAGAACCAGAGGCGATAAACATCTGGTATATTACAAAAGTAAATAACATATTTATTTGTTTAGCTTTTAAAGACAGTATCAGAGGCTGTTAATGCTCACACTAAAAGTGCAGGAGCATTTTTAATTTAATTTAATTTTTTTTTATATAAAAGCTAACGTGAAATTCAATTGTTTTCCTGAGAAAATCAAAATGGGGTGAGAGCTGAAAAAAGGAGCATGAAATTGATTTTTCTGTAAAAGAACATCTTAATGTGCAATCACTGGCCATGGAGGCAAAAGCTTTTACAGACCCTGCGAATATGGAACGCAGTGATTGACTCCACAAATAAATTAGCACCAGGATAATGTGATTTTTTGTTTTTATTGTATGAAGAGCTAAATACATTACAAACAAAGCCAGCACATGGCTCAGCAAACCGCAGTGTTTATATAATGAATATGCAGTATTTCAGCTTGCCTCTGTGTGTGTATGGGGGTGTGTGCATGTGTGTGTGCTCCAAGGCTAAGAGCTCATTTCCACCCTTGATGATCACAGGCACCATTGATTGTAATGCTGACGAGCAGGCGAGTTCTGCCCGTGGCGTACAACAGAATCTGGACATGTTTAAAGCACTAACTTTCATGTTTTTTTATGCTGGTATGAAGTTGAATTCTGATGTTGGGGGCAGCTGGCTCTCATTAAGAAAACATGATGTCAAACAGAGGGCCTGCTTGGTGAAAGTCAACCGTGCATCGGCATCTCACCCACGGACGACCAGACCTGTCCATCCTGGTGAACTCTCAGATATTACTTTTATTTGCTCATAGTCTCCTTAACCACCTTCTTACTACTCCAACCTCTTAAACTTCCAACTTTGGCGTTGCTCAAGAGTGTCTTCCAGAAGATAAATGATGAAATACTTGTCTTTGACTCAAACATATTAATATAAATTAGACTTTTATATGAAGTTGAATTTCTCTAGACTTTCCCATGCTTTTCATTGATACTATATCATTTAAAAGGATTTCAAGGTATTGCTAGTAATCCCAAATGTAAAAAATATGTGCAATTTCATATGTGAAATTTATTGCATGCATGAAGTGAAGAGATACGTCCACCGTGTGAAAGCAATTTCATCCTATAAAGACCTAGTGCTACTTTTGTGGCAGTTCCCAAATGAATTTTTCTCTATATTTAGCATTCCCTAAGTGATTTAACATCATTTACTGTAAAATAATTCTCTGCATTTTACATTTTTCTGGTGAAAATCAAGTATTTTCCAATATGTAATTCACCAATCATATAGATGTTGATGAAACTTTGGATTCCATTTGATGATTATTATTTTAAAAAAAGAGAGCACTGAAGAAAAAGTGACTTTTTCAGTAAAATATATTACTACCTAAATAAAAAACAACTCATTTCATCCACTGTCATTGATCCAAATCTATAGGTTTTACTATTGAATCAATGTTGTAAGAGATGATGGTGTTTCCATGTTCACTACAATCATATCTGATGACCATGAAAAGATGATAAAGTGTACATTATAATAATTATTTACATATATTGATAATATTAATGAATCAAAAGGCATTAAATATTTTAGATCAGTAATGTTTTTGGTCAGTGATGGATATTTGGGTTAATGCATACAGTATAAAATGAATGGAACTTAAAATGATAATCAGAACATATTCATAAATTTAACAATAATTCCATACATGTTATACATTTATGTCCACAGAATGATGTAATAAACATATAGCAAGATCCCTGATACTCAGCCATGTACTATAATTCATATATAACATTTAAATGCTGTAAATGATGGGGTAAAGTTTTAACTACTTGATTAATTAATCATGATTCCAGTACATTTGTGATCACCCAGTTTGTTACAGCAGTGAAGTACAGTTTAAATTAGCCACAAACTATTTCTTAATACAGCTGTTAGAAAATCACATTAGACAAATCAGTTTTCTTCCCAAAATATCAGTTCTATCCAGAAATGTTGACAAATGTCTTCCTCGTGCTCTATAAACTACAATGAATAAATGCTTTATTAAAACTACTGTAGTATCAATTAATATTCATGAGTGAAAAGAAGAACATTAGCTCTGTTTCATGACTTTGTTTGGAGTCACTCAGAGTCACTACTTGGTTAAAGATATAATTAATGTTCGCACCATTTTAGCAAAAATAACACAATAAAAATTACAGTGTTTATTACATTATGACAGTGTTTCAGACGTGCAGGTGGGTCACGAAGAGGAGTAACATCCTGATCATAAATCCTCTGCTTAAATGCACTGTTGCATGTATGCCTTTTTGAAACCCGTGTGCAACATAAACAGTTCCGTTTGTGTTGAGGTGATGAGTGGACCCAAGATTTAGGTGACCTGAGGGAATCATGTGATTCAGAGTCAGGACAGGCCACTGTGCCTGTACAGCCTGTAACACGTTTACGGCACTCAAGAGAAGTAAAACATGTGGTATATATGTTAAGACAGTTTAAATACCACGGTTAAACAAGGGATGATCGCTGTTTTTCCATGCTTTGATGGTAAGCGGCTGTTAACCATGTCCCACCTTTGGAATAAATGACATTATCAGCTACTTATCTGGTACTTTTGTAGAGAGTCTGCTTTTCATCCACAGAAACAGGAACTTAGAATATATTTGTTTTTCATATAAATCATTTACACTACAATTACATAATGTTTAATTAGTACCCCAGAGATTCTGCCTCGTGCAACATGCCTGTGTATATGTCAGTGTTTTTCAGAAATAAAGCTCCACCAAAAAAAAAAAAAAGGGAAAAATCCTTGAAAACCACTTAGTTCCTGTAAGACTCACATGAGTGAAAACAAACAACCATGTTCCTACTTTTATTAAGACACATTTACTGCTTCAAATGATTTGTGCTGTATTTATCAGATTCTTTCTTCTCACGTCTGTGAATTGATGTAGTCGTGATGTTGCCAAAGACTCATCTGTGTGCTCATCTCAGCTGCATATGCAAAGCTCTGAAGGCAGTGAAATATTATGTGTATCTGATAGAAAACAGCTTTCATAATGCAAAGACTTATGTCATTCCAGTTTTAAAATAGACTGTTTGAAACATCACAGTAATTTGATTAAAATGGATTGACAGGCCGGTGAGTTACTGTCAATCCGCCAGTGGGAAAAGAGTGTTTCTGATTTCTCCTGAGGAGAATCCTTCACCTCCCCAGCTGTTCTTTTAATATAAGGGCAGTGCCTTTCATCTGCTCCTCCAAGCGCAGCTCTAATGCAATACAGATTCTTCTTTAGCTCTGACAATATTTTACCATCATCATGTGAGCGACTTTCTGGATTGTGTTCCAATTAATCTTCACGATACTTAGAGGCAAACGTGCACTTTGTTTCAAACCAAGCCAAGTGTTTTTTAAAGTTAAATGAATAAAACCACAAAGGTATATGAGGAAACAATACAGGAAAAAAAAATTACCTACAGGGTAAATGCAAAAATTGGATTAGAAACATATAAGTACTGCTGTAAATGCATTTTACAGATAAAGATGCATGAATTACAAGCAATGAGGTTTATTTTTCATTACTGCCAAGTCAACACTGTCTCCACTGAACTGTGCTTATTATTTGCAGCCCTGGCTGCACACAAGTGAAAAAAGAATAATGAAATACTAGAGGCTAATCACAGCTCTTTGTTTAATTAAATTTAATCAGTCACTCCTTTGTAATTTTATATATGGCTTTATTATATTACATTATGTAAATAAGACCACGTCAACCATGTGCTGCTCGGCAAAAAGCTCTGATCTTTGATGAACTCAATTAGTGTACCTTAATCATGAACAGGAAGTTATAATATGTAAAGATAATACAGAGAACTAACATTATATCAACTCTTCAGTCCAGTGGTCGCTGTACAATCACTCTAGTAGTCCTCTGGCCTCACTGTATGATCTGTCTTTCATAGACAACCCATGCTCAGTGCCAAGAATAGCACTCTGGATGATGTGTCTGGCTCTTGTTAGCAAGGGATAGGTTTGTGTCAAGCTTAGCTCCTCTGCAGGCTGAGCTGTGTTGTTGTTGTGGTTAAAAAAAAAAAAAATAAATAAACCATGGGCTGTTGTATGCAATAGATCACTGACAAAAATATCAGGACAGTGAAATGACACACCTCTAATCTACTGATCTCCTGCTAGTGTGAGTCATGTTGATCCCGTGTCGGAGGACTAATAAGACCGTCTTTGAACAGGTGTCCAAGGCTGTTGTTTTTCCTTCTCTCCGTTGATCTTGTCTCATCATACTTCTTTTTTTTTTTTTTTTTTTTTTTTTTTTGTAACATTTTGTGTATTCAGTCCTGTCTTATTCCACTCTCTTCTCTCACCACCACACATACACTCTTCTTTTTGCTTGCCCTTTTCATACAATAGTAATAGTGTTAGCCTCTGGCATTTATCAAGGATTAAATGTGCTCACAGAGAGAGAAAGAGCCTTTGAATATGAGTCTATTCAACATCTTTTATGAGAAAATGTTGAATTGAGTTAAACTTTCATGCAGGGTACATTTTTTCGCAAGCAAAAAGGGGATTATATTTCTTTACTGCTATTACTTTGCTGTATTCTGATCCTCTTTCCATAAAACTTCTTATGAATTTCTCCAATCTAATCCACTGTTTCTTCTATTTAATCTGGTTTCACTGAATAAACCATGTGGACTTGCTGTCCACATGGTTGGAATAATCACAGGCAAGGCCACGGGCAGAATTTCTTCTCATCAGGATTAGTCTAACATTTCAGATCTGAAGCCAGTAATTGAATAGATAGGGTTTTGATTGATGTTTAGAGGAAGTTTCTTTCCTATTTAAATATTCATGGGTATGTAGCCTGCAGGGGTGAGACAGGAATCCAAAGCAAACCTGTGGACAACAATAGCAGCTCAGAGTTCCTCTTGTCTGCTTCTCATTAGTATAGTGTCAGAGCTACCATCCATCCTTCTATGCACTCGACTCCACCTAACAGCGGGTATTTGGCCTTGCAAAATATTTTGATAAATAATAAAAATCACCAGCAACTTGAATAACAAACTGCTGAGGCATGGGTACAGTACACATAAGTGGATTAATACGTCTCTGCATATGTAGCTCAAGTGCTTCATTTTTTGGGGGGGAGCGAGTGAGAGTAACGGCACTTCATTTAAAACATGCAACTCATGTTACAGGTGTTGCCTTTGGCACCATGTCTTCACTCCCAACCCACTCATGGTCTTTTAGTCCAAACAACTCCCACTTGAAACATGTCAATCACAGATGTGGCCCTCTAAAATAAAGTATAAATACTTCATTAGTGTTACGTACAGTAATAGATAATCATTATAATTGTGCTGCACATGAATAAAAAACACAACTTTTTGCATTTCTGTGCGAGTTATGCAACAGTTTGAGTGTGGAGCTAAAGGATGTCCTAACACTAAACACTTTCAAAAAACAAAAATACTGAAAATGTATTTTGTTTCTTCTTTGAAAACCCAATCAGGAAAAGGAGTTTGTTGACCAAATCTGCTGTCTGTCTACATTATTGGCTGGTTATTTGGAGGGATATGTAGCACAGACAGGGTTGCCAACCGACCCTTAAAATATGGAATCATCCCGTATTTAGAAACAAAAGTATGGGTTCCCTATTGAGAAGAAATGGGACACAATTTGTCCCATATAACCATGATAATCAACACACATATTGTACACAATGCACATATACTGTATACAGACTGTAATGACGCCCAGGCCAATAGGCTGAGGTACTAACACATCTGACTGTATAAATGTCTGCATGGGCCTGCGATACTGTGGAATTCACCAGAAACTTGAATGACTTGCATAAAAAAAAATCTCAAATCTCGGCCAACATTGGTTGTGAGAGATTATTGTAAGCAGTGTGTGTGTGTCCGCAGAGACATATCATGCTATAACTCAATAAATACTTGCTGTACTTGTATGTATGTATGTATGTATATATATATATATATATATATATATGTAATGTGTATCAGGTGCAATGATCGATTTGAGGAAAGGTCAAAGGTCAAGGTCACAATTAACTAAAAGGTCAAAATCACATTATCGGTTAAAAATCAAGAACGTGGACTTAAAGCCTCGTTTTCTAAACAAGCGACGGCACGAAACCTAGCTGGATGTCACTTTGCTACTGTTGGATGCTACTCACATAGCGAGAGGGGAGGGGGAGTGTTCCTTCAATCATTCAGAGCCAATCAGAGACTCTTCATCACCATGTCATGGACATGTATGCGGAAGTACCGGTAAACTCTGTCATTCGACTTCAAGTCGTTTTTCTACCGTCACCTCTGCATGATCTGCACATGGTCACATACAAACTAACTGTACTCATTCAGTATAGGCCTGTACCAAACTGAACGTCTTCTTTTCAACGGTTCAGCATGAATATATATACCGTTACAGACTTACTTATAACATGTAATAATTCCTCTTTACACACTGATCGATCAGTTAATTGAGTTCTTGAGTTGTCCTTCTTCCCACGTTTAAAAGAAAAATCACTAAACTAAATGAGCTTTTACACTTTCTCGTCACATACAAACACAAAAAGACACCACAAATATCTGTACTTTTTCATTCTCCATCATTATCTGTTATGTTTTCATTTTGCGTCATACTGTTCCCTCCTAATATCAACAGTGATTTCACCTTGAACATCTGGCACGACAACACATAGAAAAGATAGTCCCTTTGTGTATAGAACAGTGCGTATCACACATGACAGACAGGGACATTAAAGACATAACAAGACAAAACAGAATAGACAAGGAGACTTGACCGTGGAGAGAAAGCACCGTCTATTTACAGAGATCAAAAACCGGCAGAACTAATACCGACGTGGATGATGTAAAGCTTGGTGACTTTGAACAGAAACACGCAGTAGAAATGTAGAAATACTCTTTATCTTCATTCTTGTGTAGTTTTCTGCACAAAGGTTGGAAAGGGCAAGAAAAGACTTACCTATGTGTATATGTCTCTTGCAGTCATAGAAATGGGTGCACGAAGAAAGGAAAAGCAGTGTAGGGTACTGCAGCTGACATTATTAAATAGATAATCCTTAGAAGATGGAGGTTTTATAGCTCTGGCTCCAACACCTTTATTTTACCAAACCATGGTGTTTTTCTGACTAAACTGATGCCATATAAACCAACATTAGTCATGATGATGGTAGCACAGTTATTGTATTATTTTTGTTACCTGTTCCTTTCACCATCCAGTAAATATGATAGAATCCAGTAAAAAAAAAAAAAAAAACCCAACACATTATCTAGGTACAGTAAAAATAAAAATACATAAAAGGAGTGTTATAAACAAATAGAAGCTGAGATTTTTAGCAGTGGTAGATAAATATAAACAAATGACAAATAAGGAAAAAAAACAACTAAGTACAGTTTGTTTATAACCAATTTAGTTCAATAATATCACTCTTTCTAGTAAAGTAAACAACTGCTAGTTAGAAACACTTCTGTTACTCATCAGTTGTAGATCTCTAATGTTCATAATGATATTGTACATTTTGTAATGTTAATCAGCGGACTACTGTTCATAAGATAACTCAAAAAGTTATGGACAGATTTAGCTGAAATCCACAGGGTGCACAAACATGACTTTCAGGAGGAGGGAGGCTGATCCGCCTTTGGTGGAGTCTGTCTTCTCCAAGTGCTTTTCTATTTTTTCCTGCATTTATCTACAGTACTTACAATTGGAAGTACCTAATAATGAAAAACTGATTTAAATTTCAATTACCTTTTTTTCTTGGCCAAATAAAGTTTAGAATCATTCAAAAAATATATTACAATTTACTATATATTCGCTGGATTTATAGTATTCATATACAGTATATATATATATATATATATATATATATATATATATATATATATATATATATATATATATATATATATATATATATATATTATATATATATATACACACACACATATATATACATACATACATACATACATATATACATATTGCTGTTCATAAAGTTGGAATACATTTGTTTTCAGACATATTCTTTTTCTTTTCCTATTTATAAACTCAGTAAATCAGTAATCACCTTTGACGAGACACAATCATTACCTCCACCAAGGAGGTATTAAAATCAGGTCAGTTTGTCTGTTTGTTTGTTTGTCTGTCTGTCAGCAGGATTATGTAAAATATTTAGAACAGACTTTGATAAAACTGATTTTTAAGGGGTCAAGGAAGAACCTGTTGCCTTGTTACATATTGAATCCTAGTTAGACTTATCTATTAAGAATAAACCACATTGTCATAGTCATTTCATTAGATAAAAAACATTTTATCCCAACTTTATGGGTAATAGTGTAGTTAGTAATTAAATACTTTAAATGCAAAGGTTTCTATACTTTTAACATGAACACAAATACACATATATGTCATTTTGACCTGTTCTATCACTCACGTATGAGGGTGTGTTTTGTACACCACAGCAGTTTATCAGTCTGGTTGTAGACTTTACAGTCTGCTTGGTAACAAATATTACAAAGGCATAATATATTTATAATTAACCACCATTCTAGGTGAATTATTCTGTGATTTTCACTGTTGGGAAGTCTCCCACTGTGATATTACAGACATGTCTTCATGCCAAGTGACTTCAACCAATTATTTTAGTCTGTATTAGCATGTGATGACATTTAAAGCATTAACAGGCAAGAACAAAGACAGCTACAGAGGGAAATAAGGAATGTGTTTTTAAGATTGCCAGTAAGGTCCAGCAATTACAAATTTGACTTCTCACTTGAATCATTTTTATTGTTTAACCAAAACAAATTTTAATCAGGTGACTTGTGTCCAACAAACTTGAAACTGAGGCATTTTCTAGGAAACAGCTTTGGACGTATGCTCATCAAATCCCATCACAATGTCTGTAATGGAACTGAATAGTTTAATTGTTCCTCTGACCTGGGTCTTTGTTTAACTGTCAGCTTATACCAGTGCAATAATAGCACCACAGCTTTGCAAGATGACGAAAAGAAAAAAAAAATCTGTTGGAAATAAATTCCCTTAGTTATAAGCCAACAAACACAGGCTGGAGAGAGACAGCATCCCTCTTTAGGAAAACAAAGGGTTGGGAATTGTCTGCAAAAGTGTTTTCAGCACGGAATATCTCCTTTCTTTCCACAAACACATTTTCAATAGAGGATTTAATTAAGCAAGTGTGAGAGTTTGTTTGAGGAGAGCAGGAACGAGAACAGTAATAAAAGGTCTGTGCCACAGCCAGAAAGTCGAACAGCATGTTGCAATATACACAGCTCACATTTCTATCCTCTAAATGTTTTGCCATCTTAATAATTTGTCCACACTTTTTAATTTATGAGGTCTGTAGGGGTCTGAAAGCCAGTGCATTCCTCCCTAATGTTGATGTAAAGGGAAAATACTTTCTTTTTGGGGGGGGGGGGGTTATCAGTAGGCAGAAATTAAAATTTACAGCCTGTTGAATTAATTAGTTTAATCAAAAGACAGTGTTTTAAGAATCAAAGATCAATCAATAAGTACAGACGAGCATACAGATAGTTCTCCTAGTTTCTAGTTTTTTTGACAAATAGACTCCAAGAAATAAGTCATGTGACTCCCAGCAGTGCTTTTGAAGTGAGAGACAAAGTGGAACGAAGCATAATATCCCCAGGGTCCCTTTTAGTATTTGGGAAAATAAACATTTGCCAAGCCTGATCTTGTATGGCTGATTCTGTACGTATAGGTCTGGGAAAAGAGCCAGTGGTATTTCTACAATATAATTAAGATGATAGGTATTCAGAGATGAGCCGGTAGTGTTGATTTCATTAGTCAGTCTGACGAGCAAGAAACTCCCTTGTTGGCTCCAGGGTGAGTGCACATCTCATGCCAGACACTAGAGTCTACATTAAGGTGAATAATGCAGACGCACAATGAAGAGTGGACTTAATATATTAACAATACTGTCTTTTGATAGATTTTGGTTGCTTTGGGTCTGACTGTGAAAGTGTTTCTTTAATGGAATCATATTGGATGTTCCTTTTATAATCAAAGCTACTAGGCTTCATAGATTTTTAACATTATTCGGTAAAAAAAAATCCATCATTGCCTTTTAGTGTAATATAAACAAATAGTGTGAGAGGAGACATGAGACCTTTGTATTTACTCCTCCTTTGTGAACATTGGCTGCAGAAAAACTATTCCATGATGCAGGGTTTTTTTTTTTTGGGGGGGGGTGTTCCTAATTACATCTTTTTTCAGACATTTATGAGCGTTAAAGACATTATATGTATTATCACTCAATGAATAAAATATGAAGCCCATTGTTTGCACACATCTGCATTATGGTATCTTCTAGTTATATTCATTGCCAGTTATTTTGACAGATGGTCAAAACAACTGAAGTCATGTTTCCATTGCAAATTGCACAAATATAACTTGCGCATAAAATTTTTTGTGCTGGCAAGAAGTAGATTTTCAGGCATTACATAAATGATATATTATGCAAAACTATGGTGGAAAGACTTTTTCCCCCCACAACTACAGTTAGGTGAAGTAAAAACAAAAACAAAAACAAAAACAAAAACCTCACGTTGGTGGATGTGACAATAAGCAAAGAAAAGTTTTAAAAAAGACACATGGAAACTGAAATCCAATATTTTTTAAAATTTAGTACAGGATAGAGGGATAACATATAATAATGATAATGCTTACACTTCTGTGCATATCCAATGAAAATATGTCTAGTAGTGTTTTATAATCTAGACATATGGGGTCAGGTTGAGCTGATAGTTTGCATTAAAGCTCTGTTTATAGAAAGAAAACAGAGTAAAACCATAAATCAGCTGTTTTATGTAGTTTGTGTTGTCAACAGCTGCACTAAAGATCTTTTGATATAAATTACCTGTGTAGAAAAAAGGCTGTGATTTCATCATCAAACTCCAGTCTTTTCATTCAGAGCTGTGTTCAGTGGTGAAAACAACAGTGTTGTTGTGTTCATCAATTTGGCCCATTCTTTGACTGAGCAGTTCTCATCCGGTCTCTGTGGCTCACTGCTCTCTCTGTTGACGTATGCAGTATGAATTAATATAAGACAACTAGCCTGTTGACCTGTGTTGATCCATGGATTCTAGATGTGGTAGTGATGCTGTTGTGTAGTCATTCATACATGTTCTACTGTATTTCTCCAGCAGTTACCACCACTATAGCAACAACCAACCCCAATTGACCCCTTAGCCCTACCCGTTGGCACTATCCCTTGAAATGAAGCTGCAAAGATTAAGGGTTTAAACCATCTCCTATGAAATGGGACAACCCTTCACGACCTGTTACATCATCAGGAGTCATCAATGCCACTATTAATAGATGCAAAAACATTGTTTCTGAAAGAAATCTCTATACCGTCAGTAGCTCTAACCATTTCTGTGTCATGGACTTTGATCATCTTTTTGTGGCTATCAACTCCAAACTGCCAAATGCAATCTGTAACACACTGAAACAGCAATAAACGGTTGATTAAATGATTTTGTATAATTAATTATTTGTGTGTCTCAACCTTGCTGCACCAATGATTCCAATGATTCAATCAATTCATCCCTGAAAAATCTCTATTTTGAGAGTTATACAACCCTCCGTCTTAATTTGGCACTTTTGGTTTTGTTTATACCCTTCCCCTCCATCTGATCGACCATCAGAACAACTCTACCACTTCATGTGTATTAAGAAAATGGAGGGATGGGATAAGGGGTGAATTGGGATTGGGTCTAAGGCTATTGTATTCCAAAATTACTAATATCTCCCAAAATACTGGTTCTATTAACTTGATATTTTCATTAGCACATGAATAGATAAATATGTCAAACTGCATTTAAATTAATTGTATTTTTAAAAATATTTGATGGTGGAAAAACATTTGAGCTACATGACTGACAGCTGCAGTAACCAATCACTGACCGGATTCTAATGATTTTGATCTAGATATGACTACCGCTCAAAAAGCAATCTTGGAAAAGTTGCTTCACTTTGGACTGAGAAGAATGACATGTAGAAATAAAATGTATATTTTTACATTCTGGTAATTTTGCCAGTGATTTCAGCTCCTCTTATTTCAAAATCATTAGCAGTACATTATCTTCGTCAGCAGATGGTGAGTTTTTATGACGTTACGGTTGCTCTAATATCAATGAGTTTTGACGAAATAATATATTGTAAAAGATCAACTGGTTTTTTTGTGTTATATATACGAGGCATTAGAGCAATTAGATTTCAGAAACAAATTTAGATCTGAAGTTGTAAATATGAACCGTGGCAGTTTTCAAGCTTTGAAAATGGCATATATCAAAGCTTATCTGCAGTTTATTCATGACAAACTTGCTTCTTGGCACATTTTCAGAGGGCCCATCCAAGAAAAGGAAAATAAAAATTGTACTTGTGACTGAGCACATATTTTTTTTTATCCCTTTCCAAAGCCCACACTTCAACCACTCTAATATCCCTGCTAAATGTGCTGATTTATTACATCTTCAAATTTCACAATCTGGGGACAAATTGGTCTCCTAAAGAATGCACGAACATGGCTAAGAAGCCCCACATTGGATGGAAATGCATTCCTGATGTTGCAATATGAGAGAATGTGGGCATTGTCGTGTCACTGCGGATTAAAGGAGATGCCATGTTTTATGACCTGTAATACTGTTACTAATTTGGGGACACATGATACGGTACGTTTCATTAGAAAGAGACGCAAATACAGAAACTTACTGTGATGGTTCTCTCATCCTAGACACTGATCTGAAGGTGACAAAGACACATGGCCCAGAGCGTGGTCAGGATAAGCATCTCCTCTAACTAGAGACAAAAGCATTTTCAGGCGGAACAGGCCCGACGTGCCAAAACACTCATAAAGAGGCATGAACTGGCAAGTCCTCGATCACCACATCTTGAGAAATAATCACTCCCTTCTGGATGTGTTTATGAGGGCAGAGAGGCCGGGGCTATGACGCCTGTACAATATACTGAGGAGGAAGCATACAATGCAGCTGATCTGAGCCTTGGACCCTCGCAAAAGGAGATGCAAGAAGGTTTTGGGTGAGTTATAAACAAGAGACACATTGTATTATTTGAATTGTGAAAACAGAGGACTTGAAATTCTGCAGAACTGAAAGGTAAAATTCAATTACAAAGTCACTGAAAACTGAATCTCTGGACGCATATAAAAAAAAAAAAATCATACATTATTTTACTTTATAGCTATGGTTTTATAATCGGAGGTGCTCTCCACATGTGCCTGAGATCAAATAAGAGTCACTTCTGCAAGAAAATCATTTATCCATGTATGAGCTTGTATAAAGCTAGCAGTAAAAAAGAGTATTTGTCCCTTGGCACGATGTTGGTGTAAAGTCCATGGAAGGAGAGAGGAAGGTTGAGTCGAGGTCCTCTGTGAATAAAACACAATTCAATGAATAGATTTTTTTTTTTTTTTTTTTTTTTTTACTGATTCAAATTAATGGAACCAAGGTTGGGGCCAAAGAGTCTGGACAATACGCAGCATGCAATCACCTCTTAAAAAAAAAAAACCCAGCACTGAACACATGTTTTTGGTGAAAGATGCTGCAACAATCCCATAGGATATTTGTCAGGAAGAAAATCACAATGTATTGAATATGCATCTGAGTTATGTGGAAACAAATTTTCAAAGGCCTGACATGTTGTAAGACAAGAAAGATGCTGAGAAACACTTTGGCGGATATGAGGTATGTCATTCGAGCAGTAGGTTGTTTACAAGTTACCGCAGGATTAGGATAGGATGGATTTACGTGCCAGCAGAGATTCAAATAATTCCATGTCAAATCCAATGATATGTATATTTTGTCCACTGATTCCAAAACAGCACTTTCAAGCTGATGGATACAGTGAGAGTACATGACATGCAGGGGATTTGCCATTTCCTTTCATGATTGCTGTGCCATTGTCTCTGCCTAAGCCTCGCGAGCCTCTGAGGATGTCTGGGGGAAGCCAGGCATGTGTTTGTTTGTCAGAAGCTCATTTATAATAGATACATGTTTCAAAACAAAAGCAAACCATCAAGTGTTTATCTTAATCATTACATCCTCGACAGTTATGAATTATGTTACAAAATGGAAACGAGCCTCAAAACACGAACACGATTATTGCAACTTTAAGATTCAGTGCTACTCGATACCATGGAAAAATGAATTAACATCCATTTAGAGGATAGTTAGGGCATGTAAAAACAATTCATCTGCTCTGGTCCAAACCCGCAGAATTTGTAGAAATTATTCAATTATTTTTAAGCCACTGTACTGTGCATGATATGATGATTACTTTTTGATTTATTTTGCTCTGAGCCTGATTTGCATTCACTGGAGGACAATTCCACTGAGAGTTTGTTCTAAAGAGTTGCATCAACCTTGTTCTGTGGATAGACGCAGAGAGGCTTTATGTGTCTCTGAAAGCTTATTAAAAAGCAAAGGAGAATGTCAAGTAAAGGAACTCGTGGATATACCATTCCCAGTGGAACGACACTGACTTTAAGAGAGAAATATGCTCCAATTTTTTTTCTCCTGAATAGCTTTTGCTATCAATGTATTTTATTAAATATGAAAAGTTCACTAACAATCTGAGCCAGTGACCTGAAATATCGTAAAATTTTCCTGGAACCCAACTCGGAAGTGAAATAAAAAGTATGTTTCTGAGTCTGCACTATTGTTCATGGTGTTACTACTTAGCTACCTTCAAGTTGGACCCCAACCAAAGGTAAGATTGTGATTTATTTCCTACAAATGATTTATTTCCTACAAATGACCCCAGTATAGTGTATTACCCGGCTGTTACAAATAGATCTTTCACTTGAGCCAAAGTTACACAAGTGGAGGAGAAAAGACCCAACCCAGTTCAGAGGCAGGCGTCTGCAGTATGTAATGGAAAGCAGCTCGTGATCTGCTTTTGTTTAGATCCACCTTGGGTTGCATGTCGTGTCTACAAGAGCTTTAGCTTCTGCACTGACCACAGAGTCTCCTGACAGGTCCAAACCATATAACAAGCCAAACAGACCTGGAGCTGGAGCTGACTTGTTATAACACTACATGTGCACTTCCTTTAATTAGTTTCCTCATTTATCAGTCAGACCCTTCAACACATCCAAGTGATGTACAGTGATCCTGAAACTGAGACACCTTTGATATGGAAAAAGTTCAATTCATCACCCTCCTTATTTCCCATCACACTGGGCAGCTCGCAGACAAATGACATTGAGTGTAATTGTTTGCCATGTGAGGGTGTTCCCTTGAGTTACTTCTGATTTGACTTTAATCCGTATCTAAAGGTGTGATCACGAGAGGCCAGGAATAAGTTAAACATTGCAAATGGATATCTCTGGAATTAATTTCTCGTGTAGTGTCTGGACCTCAGTGGAAGGTGTAGAAAAAGGGAAATGAGAGACACTGCTGTAGTGGCTACAACTGAGAGTAAATCTATCACTCTGCCAACTGTCCTGACTCCATCCTTCCTCCAGCTCATATAAGAGAAGGAAGTGCTTTAACCTTAAGGGCACAGCAATGCAGAACATGTGTAAGTAATTTGTATAGAATAAATGACAGGATGATCTTATGACAGTCAGTGCAGTTGCTTCGTGCTTTGTTGTTGGCTTAGAAGAACGCCGCAGCTCTCTGAAGGCAGCAGCGCCGGGTTCTAGCTGTCACTGTGGAGCCCTGAATGTGATGCATCAGGATCTCAAAGCACAGAGGTATGACTCCACGGAAAGGTCAACATATAACAAAAACCACCACCCAAGACTCATCCTCCCACGAGTATTGTCTTTTTCCACTATTTTCCCTTACCTTATACACTTGCACAGAGGGAAGGGTTTTAATATCGCCTGGCATTAAGGTAGATATGGATATATTAGTTATTATATAAATACTTATTTGTATATGTATTAGTAGCATATAGAGAGCTGAACATGTTGTCCCCAACAACACCAACATTTCCAGGAATTCTTATTTCCAGAAATGTATTGTATTTACTGGTGTCTTTAATTCCTGGTAATCAGTGTGTTTTGCATTTAGATAGTTTAATAGACAGATAAATGCTCTTTTTTAATACCACAGTGGGAAGTTACAGTACATTAGCAACATGACACACAGTTTAAAAAAAAAACTAAACAAAAATAAAATTGAACAACACAAGAGCAGTCACGGTATAGATGTAAATTAGAAGTATAAAAACAAACTAGTGTGTGTGTGTGTGTGTGTATGTGTGTGTGGGGGGGGGGTTAAAGTATAAGGTGCAAAAATAAAGTAAATTGCAGTAGGATGAAGGTGAAAATGAGAAAATGACATTTTAATGTATTTAAGTTTCCACATCACCTAAGAAATCAAGAAAATGTATCCAAAATGGTAATGGTAATTAACCCAAAATTGAATCAGTTCTTCCTTTTCATGATGTTCTTTGGGAAACATGGAATTGCTTAACTGACTATATTTCAACATATTACGTATGATGAAAGATATCCAGTGACGGCGGCCATGATCAGCTCAAAACATAATATCCCCAACACTCCGTTCAGGGGTATAATAATATTATAAGTTAAAAAAGAAGGTTATAGTAGCACATTTTGACTGAAACAACTCAGTGGACTGTATTTCTCATTTTAATGTGATAAATGTCAGCGACACCAAAATGACCATTATGTCGACATATTTCAACTCGTTTTTGAATTATTAAAAGGTTTCAATCACAAGTCTGGTCATGTTGAGATCTGCAGAGACACCTTTAGTGGTTATGAAGTGTGTCACCTTCACAACTTTTGGATGTGTAGTCTTTCCATTCACGTATTTTCACAATCTGCTGCTTCAACGTCTTCCCTTTTATTGATGTTAGACGACTCTTTGAATTGCAGTGCTACAATATTAGAGGTATCTTTGCATCCATTAAACCTGTCATTGGGCTGATATAAAGTTTAACCTTTAGACAGTAAATCTAAAATAGATTGATCATTTTTTTCTCACTAGATATATTAACTCTTGAATAGTTACTTAGTTGCATACATATTGGTAGTGCACTTCTGAAGTTAACTTTTGAAGCTGTCGGAAGAGTTTTCTTAATGACACATATGAGGTCTACAGCAGGCGTCTCAAACCTAACTTACCTGAGGGCTGCTGGAGGTAAAGTCTGGGTCAGACTGGGCTACATTAAGTATTCCACAAAAATAGAGGGTCTTTAATTTACTTGCAGCTGGTAACATGCACTTTTTGATGAACTCGCCTTCTTTCAATGGCCTTTCCGTCCCTAGCAATCATCTCACTCTCCACGTAGCTGCTTCATTCTCTTTGTTTGCTTTCTTCAATACATTTTATTGCCTCAATTGACATTTTTTAAGATTGGCAACCTGGTTCTTTATCTCTTCTCCCTAGTATTTTTTAAACTCCTCAGCATGTCTAGTTGAGCATTAACATTAAATACTATATTCATATACGCTGCAAATGTCTCTGTGTATATGAGACATGTAGGGGTGCCCCTGTGCTTGACAGAAAATTATTCCTTCTCCCGCTTTTCCTGAAATTGCCTGTGCTCGTTGCCAACCTTCCTCTTTATTTTGAGATAGACATGATGACTAGAACTGGGTGATGGCCTATATATGGCATATATAACATTCATCCTTCCCCAGGTATTTTGTGGTTGACTAGCTTGAAAACCACTGACAACAAATGCCACCAGAAGCTGTCACGAGACTATCTATAGAATCCCAGAAGTGATTAAAATAAAAGATATATAAGAGTATGGCAAGACTCAGCAAAACTCAGCAATAACAGTAGATTTTGACGTCAAGTAGGGGCCCACCAAAATATCATCCCTCAGGCTGCATTTGGCCCCTAGACTGAGATGTACAGGTTAAGATAGTAGAAGTAAACATAGCAAAATAACCTCTATTCTATGTCACAGGCTTTAGTGTACTTCATCATTCATCTCACTTCATACATCAACACCAAAACCTTGTCTCTTTTTTTATTTTTTTATTTCTACCTTGTTCTTTTGAAAGTAAAGTGGAAAAAGTGGGAAAACAGGTGAAAATCAATTGAATTCTCATCATGTTGAGATCAGCAGAGACATCTTCAGTACACCTCGACTGACAAGGGCATAGAAAGATGACAGTGGCGTCACCTTCATAACCTTCAGTTGTGTCTCTCAGTTTATGTCTTTTCATTCAGCTGCTTCAGATTTTCACTTGTATTGATGTTAGAGTGAGTCACTAAGGCAGCTCAGAAAGTCGAGACATCTTTGTGCCATCATCCTGCTGACATACAGTACATTCTAGCATTTTTTAATTCTTGCTACCATTAAACAGTTGCTTATTTGTGTAGATATAGAGAGGGAAAGTTGATTAAAAAAATGCAATATTAGATATGATTTTGGACAAATATGAATCGTTTTGCTCCCATTTGATTTCTGCTTTCAATTAGACATACATATAAATTCTATAAAGGAAAAGTGTCAGCTTGTTGTATTGATTGTAAAATATTACCCATTGTTGTGTTTAAAGTAAAAGAGGAACAAATCACTACTACTCTGGTCATGTTGAAGTTGCAGAAAAACCTCAATCTGTTCAGAAATTCTGAACAGATTGTGGTGGGAGAGATGATGTTGACCACCTGTCTGTGTGAGTAGTATTTGCATTTATGTATTTTCACAGTGTTTAACAGTTTCTCAACAATTATGAGTTTCTGGAATTGTGAAATTATCTTCTAAATTGACATAAAAAAAAACTCTAACCATTAGCTTTAAAACACAAACAGAAGGAGCACTGTTTTGCTTTTCTCTTGACTTTAGCTATTATTAAGCATTTATTTGTAGTTTGATTTGTTTCGTTTGTTTCTTCCTTCTTTTGTTAACACTCTAGCAGCAAAACTAAAGTGGGTTTATAGATTGCTAGTGACCCAGAATAGTTTCCATTACATTTTGGGAAAAGTAGGTAAAAGTCCTAATGGGTGAAATTAACAATAAAAAATGTCAATGTTGTTTCAAATTCCTTTAGACTTGGTAAATATGTACAGGTAATTGATATTGTGACATCATCACACGCATAGAGATGATGACGTCAGCTGGATCAAAATAAGCTGCAGTAATTGTGAGGGGTGGGGTTTGTTGTTCTGCATGACCCTATTCTACAACCACCAGGCCATTAATTAGCTTTTTTTTTTTCCTAAATATCCCTCTAATTACTCATCAATGACAGTAAATAAGAAAGTTGTTCAATAAGTAAAACAGTACAAGACAATATAACTGCACACAGAGGACAACCATGTGTTCTTGGTATCTTCAAATGAGTCATTTATATTTAATGGTGGCAGGTCATGGCTTAGAACAGACCTCTTCTTGTACTTTTTAAAAATTTTAAAGCAGCTACCATCACCTACCATGTTTGAGTATGAGCCAGAGATAGAAAGGTGGTTCTAAACATTCTTCTTTCACAGCTACATGCCACTCACTTTCAGTAGCACTTAATTAACATGGTGTTTTCTTATGAAACAAATCAGCAAAGTACGAGTTGTAACTTGACAATGTTTAACTGAGCAGAGTTTCACTTGTCGATGCAACATACTTCAAGTAAAAAACATTCACATTTGACTTATTTAGACATACTAGTTTTTTTGTCTTTCAGATAAACAGTTTTAAGATTATTTTAATGTACAACAACTCCCTTGTGCACTGTAAATTAGTTGTAAATTGGAGGCTACTGCATAAAAGCTGTGCTCTATGGTGATAAAGAATAAGCCTTTAAGTGCTTTATAATGAGTAATAAAGGTTTAATGTGTATATTAATAAATACCAAATGAAATTTGTACGTTAATCTAAAGCGTTACTGGAACTTTTCTCTGAGTGTGTTTTAGCTTGAACTGAAGAACAATCTGATCCAAAGATCTTTTATTGCACAAAGGTTAAAATCTGGGTGTGAAAGAGCTCACACAGTTAAACATGACTCCAAGTTCACACAGAATCAGATGTGAAGGGTGGGGAATTATTTGGGAAATGTCTAACAGCGTGTGAGTAACGGATCATATACTTTTGTGTCTGTAGCAGCATTTTTGGGCTATTTTATTGATGTTAGATGAGTCACTGAATTGATAAGCTCAGACAGCAGAGGCACATTTGCATCTATATTTATTTATTTATTTATTTTCCAGACCTGTCATTCTGCTGATGTAGTTTAGCCTTTGAAAAGTAAACATTAATACCTGATTGATAATTCTCATCACCATGTCAGATTACCTTGCCTGCGCAGGTACAGATTATGAATCTGCTCATTTCCTCCATATGAGCCAAAGAACAGATGGATTGCACATTAAAAGATCTCAAACCCACTGACGATCATTTATAAAAGCTGAAAAAGTGGAATCGAGGCGACATCCTTTCAGGAAGGAGAAAGATTTAAAATGGCATGATTTCCCACAGGCCTCAGCAACCAAGAGGTAGTTGGAGACCGAGTGTAGAGTGAAATATAACCATCTCACATTTGTGTTGTGTAGAAGAATTAATACTATTTCAGACAAATGCAGAGTCTATATAATATAAAAACACACGTCAGCTCAAGGTCAACATGCTCATTAGTTCACAGTGGATAAAGATGCCTATTAAATCATACATTTCAGTAGGGAATTTAATCAGGTTATTCATGTGTTTATGGATAAGTGATCAGGCCACATGTTGGATATTGATACAGATGTAATTCTTGCCACGATCTTATTTTGGCTCAGCTGCTGGAAGAAAAACATCAGTTGCTGAAATGCAGAGATTAATAATAACCTTGGTCACACAGTACATTTACATTAGATGGATGAGGGAAGAACATTTTATCAGACATCTGCTCAACCTGACTAATCTCAGACAGTTGGAACTGGAGCTCCATTTCAGAACCAAATAAAGCCGTGAACTGTTTCTTACACTGCACAGTGACTCGTGGTAGACCGTCATCCAAGAATACCACATAAAACCAAATCATTCTTATAAAGCCCTGTTGTCCCCACGGCTTTGGGTTGGAGCTTCGGAGCTTATAAAGGGGATACTAAACCCCTTTAAGAGACTTTGTGGCCTTGGGGTTAAGGTAACAGCTAATTGTTTCGCTTGTGTCCTGAAGATATTCACAGTGAGCTCATGAATCAAACATGTGACTTATGCATCAAGCCACATCCCCTCATTCTCTTCACACAGCAAGCAGGCTGTGATTTATAGCTGGACAGTGGCCTGCGGAGGTGTTGGATTCAATGAAATACAAGGGAGAACATCTGGAAAACCTATTAGCTCCAAATCACAGCTCGAGCCAGTTTGATAGCGATGGCTGATGCAAGCCTGGAATTGACATGCGAGTGCACACCAAGGGACGGTGTGTCTTTTTTTGTTGAACAGACATCTGAACCGAGGTTGTGCACATTTTAAGTAGATCAATATTAATGGTCCTACTTAAAGCACCAGGTGAGCTAACAAGAGCTTTAAATGAGCCTCTTCCATGTGTCCTAATATCTCCCAGATGTACAGAGCTTCACATCCATGTCTGGCTGGTTGGAAAGAAGAGAAATTATAAATCTGAAAATGAAAAGACCTTGATATATTTATGTGCTTAATTAGAAACTTATGTTTCCTATTCTTTTGTTAAGTAAAAATGGGAAAAATAAAGTCTGAACATATTTCAAAGCATGTGGATAAGTTTCCCTGACTTACAGAGGTGTATACATAGTTTTTTTTCTAACATGAGGGAAGTCAAAAAAGGAAATAATGAACAACGAATAATATTTGATTACTAAAACTTGGGAAGAAAAGACAAATATATAGATGATTTTACCTGTATTTCTATTTTGTCTTTTTTTTTTATTGTTTTTCCCCACTTTTATTTGTTTTGCTTTTATCAATGTGAGCTATTATTCTGTTTTCTCAGGTGTATGTGCCCGCTTGACCTGATGAAATTAAAAAGAAAAGATGTTTCATGAAAAAAACATTAATGGTACTACTTAAAGCACCAGGTGAGCTAACAAGAGCCTTAAATGAGCCTCTTCCATGTGCCCTAATATCTCCCAGATGTAGAGTGCTTCATGTTGGTGTCCTTGGTTGGAAGCAAGAGTAATTCTTAATCTTAAAAATGAAAAGGCCTTGATAGGATAAAACATCCATTCCAAAGCTGCGTGACACAGTCAGCATTACACAAGTCATTCTAGTCAAGGATAATTGGGTAAGAAAGAGCATCGGTGGGGAGTGTCTGAACAAGGTACCCCTGCCTCTACTCATCTCAGTCCCGTAATAAGAGCATGGGGAGGTGTGTTGAAATACAACCCCGTCACTATTCATCCTCACCCCCTTGATGCAACAATGACTAGCATGCGGTCTGCTTTTCATTTAAGGGAATTACCTATGGGAGGCCAGCAGACGTCTCCTGAGTTGCTCTGTGTGTGTTCTTCTCATCCCTGCAGAGCTGTCTCATTAACACAGAACCCAGAATGCTCAGTTTAGCATAGCCCCATCTCTGTCCTGCTGCATGGAAGCTGAAAATAATGATTCAAGCATTACAAAGTCCACGAACACAGTCCCTGGCTCTAGCATCACTCCCCTGGCTGCTGCGTCTTAGACCTCCAGCCTTTCTGACAAGTTGACTGTGAGGGTAAAACTGAAAAGACAGTGAGGGAACATGAGTCAGGTGGTGTTGTATGACATGAAATAAATAGCATTAGCTAAGTAGAAAGTCTGACTTTCATGAGGGATAATGTGTGGAGCTAATTTAATGAGGTTTTGAAATGGCGCATAAGTTTTACACATCTCCATCTGCAGCAGGACCTGTTGTTTTCAGCTTGGAGTAGAAACACCATTACTCTTTTCCTGTGTAAAACATGTTTTATGGCCATTGAAAAGGTCTAATTATTCAATCATCAGTAGGGTGGCTACTTCATTTTGACCACTTATGAGCTCAGGCGTCATCTCTCCAGGGTGTGGCTCATATAATTTACATTTCATTAAAGCACGCTGTGAGACATCATTGATTTCTGAGCAAACCAGGATTTTCCATGATGCAACCACATGGGTGGGGGAAGAGGTAGATGTGTTGCCCATCAGGAGCTGTCAGGAGCTGTCAGAGGACAGGATCCAGACCCTTGGCCAGAAGAGGCCAGGCCAGCCAGCTGTCACCTCTCTGACACTGGCTGAGACCATCCATCTGGCTGAAAGAGGCCCACCATGGGTGGAGAAAAGCTCACCAGATCCCAGACTTTATGCGCATGACTGCAAGAATGCACACATACCAGGAGACATGTTTTAAATCCACATGGGCATGCGAATAAGCATTTATACACGTACAATGACATGTACACACTCATCTATGCGTGTACACATGGGAACTTGCTTGACGGTCAGTGCCAGAGCTATTTCGGGTAATTGCTAGCACAATCTGTGGTGCTGTCCACATGAATCATTCCCTCACAGACAGATCCGGTTAACAGAAGTGACAATCTGCCTTCAAGCCGAACAGGCACAAATAAACAATTATAACATCTGGGTGTAATGCTCACTTTCACATACAGTTTCTTTCTCTTGGTGTGTTTCAACACACCTCACCTTTGTCACACTATGACGTGTATATATATATATATATATATATATATATAAATAAAAAAATTAAAAAACCGCCTCTGGCATTCTGTCTGACTCCTCTACTACAAATATAGAAATGCTACAGTAGTATTCCTATCTCTTCTTGGTAGGTTTCACAGGACTTTTTGCTGCTGTGATGATCGTATAAATAAAACAATATCACAGCACACTGGCTAAGCTTGGAGCACATCCACCCTGGTATGTCAAAGTAAGAGGGGTCAGTGGAGTTGCCAGACATATGGAGAGCATTTGGATAAATTCAGACTCTACAACGGCCACAACAAAGTCAAACACAGTGTTGTACATCTTGTTTGGGTAACTTCTCATTTTCATAAAAATCCTAAATAGCCACAATTGTCCCCAAAACTCTGGATCTGTTTTACTAGAAGAAACACATTTAACACAATTACTGTACATTTAGTGTTTTTTTCCCCCCACTGATGACTGAATGTTATTGTAATTCATCTTGACGTGGACGTAAAAAAATACATCACTGATTTTATTGCAAAAATACCAGAAGCAAATCTTAGCACTTTAGAAGTGTAAATAGGAGTTTCTAATGTACTGACTGTGGAGGACTATATTAATTTAGGCCCCGGTATCAATGCACAACTGTAAATGTAGGTGACCTAAGGGACAAACACTTTATTTCTAGCTTTTGCTTGGACACATGGCAGGAATTTTCTTACGATTGTGTTTGTTTGTGTTGATCCATTCCCTTTACTTTAATAAACAAATAATGGTTTTCCAAGTCATTGTGCACTCATAATGAAGCATATTAACACTATTTACAAGCTCAGTTACTCTTGAAGATATTTGGAAATGGGATTCCAGACTGCAAAGCAAACCGTGCCATCTTCTGGCTGTCAGGACAAAGCAGGAATAAATACATCAACAAGATGACATATACACCGAGCTGTAGTGGCAACACGTTATCTTCCCCACTCATCATGTCAACACAAGCTACTAAAGTCAATTAAAAGGTGGTTAAATTTAAAGTCTGGGACAAAAAAAAAAAAAAGGTGTAAACTGGATGTCATCGTACAGTTTTATATAAAAATGGTGAAATCATCATGAATTCTGATTGCAATGGAGCGATGAAAGGTCAGTACGAGCCACATGGAATGGCCTGAAAGCACAGGGTGGACTCAGGAATGTGAAGACAGACAGAAGACGAGAGCTGGAGACTGAGATCAATGATAATGTGATCTGATGACATAGCTGAGTAGGCTGTTCCCCTCGGTGGTCTCACAATAGACCAAGTCAAAATTGAAGACAGTGAATTTTGTTTGGATTGGCTTTAATCTTCCCATCAGACAATATGAGGCAGACAGTGCGCTGCAAGTGTTTTCCATTTTGCCACGAGAGAGTTGTGTCAGGTTCGGCAAGTGCACATGCAGAGATACGTCAGTGTGGCACATTGACAGGCAGCTTGTTCAAATAAAGACCTCACAAAGCTCTGAACGCGGCAACTCGAACATTGTGAAAAGTATTTACAGAAACATATGCGCATGACAACACAAAACAAAAACAGTGATTCCCTGTGCTGGTTCCTAGAGACTGTCTGTCCGTGGTGCTAGGGGGGGATAGGTTTTCAGCTGTCGAAAAGGGCATTGCAGACATTTTTTACTTCAAAGCTAATTAAAAATGGTTACGGAGAAATTTTTAAATGACAGAAAATTGAAAACACCAGCTTTTGTGACAGCTCTGAGCACGCGTAGTTTTCCACAAGGCTTATCTTTGACAAATAGCATCATGTGGGGCTGGTTGGTTTAAAGAAAAGAGTGTGAAACCAGATGATGAGTGGTGCTTGTTGCAAGGGAACACAGTTTCTAAATCAAGTATGCAATGTTTTTCTCAAGAGATGCTAATGCTACCCAGGACCATAATCAATTTTAAATGACTGATTTTCCAGATGAAAAACAATGCAATACTCGAGTCAAACAAGTGTTTTCTAATGCTTGACAAAAGACACTGGTCCTCCATTACACTAAGTAGTGCTTGGCTGCATTTCAGGCTTAGCTGTTTGCCCATGCTGCTTAGATATAAAACACAAATTAGGCCAGGTTGTGTCCCCACCACAAAGATGAAAGCTGTCTCCAAAGCAAAAACCCTAGAGAACCCATAATGAAAACATGCAAATACAGGACTTTGTTTTCTCGTTCTAAAGAAAAAACTGCTCTTATTGACTTGTCATTTGCCAACATATTGTTTGTCAGAGAGAGAGAGAGAGAGAGAGAGAGAGAGAGAGAGAGAGAGAGAGAGAGAGAGAGAGAGAGAGAGAGAGAGACAGAGACAGAGAGAGAGAGACAGAGACAGAGAGAGAGAGTGTGTAGTACAGGCTCAAAGATGTGACTGCACTCCAAATGCAAACCAGGCCACAAAGAGATGTCTGAGACGCTGTAATTACTTTTAAGCTGTTGTGATGTTAAGGAATCCACCACGAGACTCACGCAAACATGGCTGCCACCATACACACCTTCATTCAGCCCGGAGGTCTAATAACCTGGTGTTTATATTGTGGTCACAAAATATGAACATGGCAACAGTATTGCGTTTAATAGACCCTGTGTTGTTCAAACATTACTGAACAGTAGATAACATCCTGAAATGAAGTTCCCTATTAGCAGAGTACTAAAAGCAATATAGTTCTATAAATCACAGGGATTTTGATCTGGATTTAAAGCCTCATTCATTAACATCACAAAGGAACAGGGAAATATTTGTAGCCACTTGAGCTATTCCTAACTACTGAGATCATTTTTGGTTCATTGAAGGCAGTCAAATAATGTTCAATCATCTACCACCTATTTTATCTGTCCCATTTGTAGTATTTATAGGTATATAAGTGGTATATTAATAAGTGTTTCCACAGAACTGGTTGCCTCCATGGGTATAATAATATTACGCCTTAGGCCCCATGAATTTTACATGGTGACCGAATGTTAGCAAAAAAAGAAAATAAAATAAAAATTAGGAGCATTCGGCTTGAGTTGGAACTACATGCACAGTCATAAAAACCTGCACACAAGAAGAAAATGTAGTATAATAAAGTATAATAATCACAATGACAAACAATGATCTACCATTACTCCTCATAAAAGTAGAGTCCAAAGACAAATCAGATCTTAATAGAGGTCTTTTATAGAGATAGGAAGGGGATATTATTCCATTATAGTGTCGAAAGCACACTTAACAATTTATCCACGTAATTACACTGTGCGCCCAGGTTGCACTGTCACAGTAAAGTATGTCCCAGAAAGAGCCAAGAACTTTTATTGAGCTGATATTAATTGATTTGTCCTGACCTACCCAGACCTGGCCTCCTGGGCTCGGCTTCCTCTGTGGAGCGGTGCCAAAGCTCTGTCCTAACTCTGCATAAAAATAAATGAGAAGCTATGGGGCTACTCTCTAAAGCCAAGGGATATTGTTCGATTTCACGTCAGCCCTCCAGGAGGCAATTTAAACAACCCAGCATGCTAATCAACTTGGTATAAAGGCAGTGCTTTTCCTTTGACTCCCATTGCAGCAAGGCCAAGAAGACATACACAATTTGAGGGGGAAAGTGTAATTGGGGCTGTTTTTGAAGGAACATTACACTCCAGTATAATGTAACTGGGATGTGGAAAAGGAAACAACCGTACTTGCATTAAAAGGCATGTCCTGACCAGTTCATGCAGTAAGGGGCTGGCGTGCCATTGTCACATTTTTCAAAATCCTGGAAATACTCAAAAGTCATCTCGCTGTAACAATCACACTAGGGTAAGTATGTTTATGTAAAAATATGTTGGCATGGAAAACAAAGGGTTGTTCCAGTGGAAGACTCGGAGCCAGGATGTGAGCTCTCCTGCTGCCATCAACACATCAACAATATCTCAGTGGAACCACATTGTGACCCTTGTCTGAAGAGGCAGAACCCTGATCCCCACAAATAATTCAATACTCTTAATATCCCTTTGGTATTTTTTGCAACCACAGAAATATGATAGTGTTCATTCTCTGCTTGTGCCCTGAACCTACAGGTCAGATAGGAGCAGATCACAGACTCTGCAGTGACTCGGAGGTTAAACTAATCTTGCATGACTTTCTCACATAGTCCGAGCACCACCTTTACGATTCTACACTAGCCCATCATCCGTTTAGTGAACCTGCTGTATCTACATTTACATCACAGATCAATTTAATTTGACTGCCTTTACTTTACGATGTCAGCTCTATAACTCACTATCTATGATTTAAAAATTAAAAAAAGCTTCTCTAATGTGTGCCAGACATGACAACAGAATTAAATACATCTGTCTATTAAGCAAGAACATTACTTACAAAGTGCCAAGATTCAGACCCTCTGAATGACATCCTTGAACACTGCTCAAACTCCCACGTTTTTTCACACAACACCCTGACCTGAACTAAAATGTAACAAATCTGGTTTCACTTCATTTGTGTAAAGCCATATTTCAGAAATCTTCCACTTTCATAGTTTTTTTTTTTTCTTTCAACACTGCATTTATTTGCATTTCCTTACAGTCAAGAGTGTCCTTCATCCATTTCAGTGTTAATGAATAACAACCAATTTCTCACAACACAGTCCTTTCTACTGGTAACGGCTGATGAACACTGCCCCCTACTGACACTAAAATGTTCTTACACTTACTTTACAGACTGCCGTCATGTGGGATTGGATTAAGTTCTATTTTTGATGAAGAAATAACATAGGAAGTGTAAAAATATAAGCAAATATAAAAGACAGAGATGGGTCAAATCAACAACAACAAAAAAAACGGTAACTGTCAGATTTGCTGTTAATAAATATCGTTGAATTGTCAGGAATCTAAAACACTGACAGTTAAATTAAAAATTCCCTTTAGGTCAAGTTTTGAGTGTACGTCAGGTTATGATGGACTTTTTCACTGAAAATAAACCGGACACTGTTCTCATTATTAATTAGGCACCATCTCAGTAAAACGTCTATTTTATCTAAAAAAAAAACAACAACTTTATATTGTTACATCTTATGCAAAAGCAAAATCCTGAAATGAAAATGCATCAGGTACAGTATATTGTTTAAAACATGTACTCAGTGAACTAACTGTACATATGCTTGTAAAGAAAATTGATTAGTTGTTAATGCATTCAGTATATAAAAAATAATACTTGGCTGTCAAATAGAGAATAGCTTCATTGTGTTTGTTATTTTCATGGCCTCATAAAACTATTCTGCAACTGCCCACTAATCAGCCACTTAAATACAGACTTTAGTGTATGTCAGACAGATATATATATATATATATATATATATATATATATATATATATATATATATATATATATATATATATATATATATATATATATATATATATATATATATATATATATATATATATAAATTTAAAAAAGTACTGATGAATCATAAACTCAGTATGTAACTTACTGGCAAAAAGAGCAGAAGTATCAACCACAGAACACATTTAACAAGATGTAAAAACAAAACCCAAACAAGGCTTCTGCTGTCTTAAGCACCACCTCGGGGCGTATCCTCAAATACCCCCAATTCTTAACCAAACAGCTATAATGTTATGATGTGAGGCATCCCCAGGTCATGACCTTTCATTTGCACTTAAAATTTGAAGTGAATAAGACAAATAGTTCCAGAGATATGAACAAAACAATGTTTAGTGATTTTAAACTTTTCATCGCTTCCTTGTGGACAATCTACAAATGGTAAACTGTCCAAAATCAAATTACTTCTTTCTCTCTATGATATTCATTGATATGAAAAACCTGGAGTTTCTAAACTGAATATTTTTCAAGTTATTGCATTCATACGAAGGATATCCAACAGCAGTCTGACCAGAAACATAATATCCCTGAAATATGGGATATATTAAAAAAAAAAACTGTGGTAGTTTGATGCATTTAAATTGGATACTGAATAGATTAACATGAACAAACACTGAGCTCCAACTCATTTCTAATAGAATCATCGATTTTTCTGGCAAATACAATCAATCAAATATTTTCCACCTCTTGTTACATTCACATCAGTACTTTACCTTAGATTGAGGTTATACATAGTGTATGGTACATATAGTATAGAACATAATATAATGCCTAGAGCATTAGTAGTGACTTCTCATACTGTAGTGGCTTTAATTTGAGATGAAAAGTCAGTGATCATTGTACTTTCACTAGGTTAATGCTCTGGAAATCATACACAGCTTATTTCAACACTTCTAAATATATTAAAATATAATATTTACACTTGTAAAAAAAGAAAATAAAAGAAATACTTCCATCCATCCAGCTGCTAACATGTTATAGTAGCTTTAAAAGCAAAGCTTATAAAAGCTAATAATAAAAGCAGTACTCTCCAATTGTCCTTCACATTAACAGCAAGTTTTTGTCTTCCATAACAAGTGTTTCGTTATTATTTTTTGGTTAATATATGTTATTGTTTGTAGTATAATTGCCTTTAAGTAGATTAATGACTTTTTGAGCTTGATATACAATAAACAAACCTCACTGTACTTCTACTCCAATCTATTTTTGGCTATTTGTTTCCATGTTACTGTTTCTATGTTAGTTTTTCATAAATGCTGGACAGTGGAGGGAAATATTACTCTTTATAATCAGTTACACTGTACATTAAACTTGCTGTCAATGATTCATGGCATTCCATCTTTGCCTTAACCATATTTATTACATGACTATTAACTACTACCACAAATACTGCCCTTTTTCTCCCATCATCTTGAGTGAAGGCCTACGAAACCACATCAGCCTTCTGCTCTTTTTCATTCTCACTCAGATGATCGTTACCTGGCTCTTTGTTGGCTGAGCTACATTCAACATGTTCCTCTTTCCCATGATTATTTTCATCATCCTTTTCTGCATCGTTATCTGACTGCCCTTTAGACTCTTGACACACCTTGTTACTCTCTTGATCTAGACCTGAGCGGGTGGTGTCTAAAGATAGATTTGTCACCTCTGCAATTTCACTTTCACCACCATATTCGTTTTCTGCAACTGATTTTTCATCTTTTTGCGACAGTATTTCTGAACCTCGGCGCTCAGTAACAGTAGATTTTTTTCTCTCACTGGGCTCTTCTGCTTCATCTATTTCCCCTGCGCCTGATGAGTCAGATTCTCTGATATTTTTGTATTCAATCTGTTCAGTGACCTCATCTGAGCTGCTGTCATTTTTGTGTTCATCATCAGTGTCCTTGGTTTCTTTAATTTGAGCGTTTTGGCTCAGCGGGGAATCTGGTGAAGCTGTATGAGAAGAGACAGCACTGGGCAGGAGGGACGTCCTTTCCTCACTCTCATCTCCCTCTTTCTGTGACCCTGAAACAGACAGTATATACAAAAAGTAAATAACAGAAACGGTATATAAATGTGCATCAGCCATGAAACTGTAGCTGCATTAAATCGCTCAGTGGCACTTTGGGTTAAAATTCAATCAGTCTTAATTCATGACAGTTTCAAAACCTCTGAAGCCAGTTTATAGTTTAGACTGCATCAAAATGAAAAAATGAAGTTAATAAACCTTCAATATGTGTTTCATATGAATATAGTCTTAACATTCATCTCTGAGCATGCCAGAGTATATATACAATTTCCTTGACAGACTTGAGTGGCTGCAAGTATCAAGAATAAAAGCTATATTCATATCTAGATGATATGGCAAAGCCTTTCTAACATAATGATAGTCAAAGCACTTACATTACACCTCATTTACTCTAAGACCCATGATATTTTGAAGTTTAAAGGATGATTTTTATGTACGAGATCTGAAGAAACCTGATGATTATCTGTGGTTTCAAACTGTTCTTCAAGGTCAAAAGTGGGAACAAGATCAAGAGAACAAGAACAGGTAGATCTTAAGAATTGTCATGATAAGCTGCTGGTGCAAGAGTTAAAGTAAAAATGGTGCACTGCATCACTACTTAAATCTGGTTATTTTTGCAATACAGTACACTCTGAATTATAATATTTGTCCTTGTCATAATCTATACCTAAGCTTTTGGAGCTTCAGTACTGTCTTTAGCAGCTGCTAATGTCAGTACCAATTTGAACTATACTGCTTGACAACTGTTTATTACAGCCACTGTTGATTCTATTTTGCTTAACAGTGTATTTATTTTGTGTGGATACAAAACCAATCAGCTGAAGACATACACATATACATAAGCTGTAGGAGGGCATGCATCGTTTTGTCAACGTTTTGTCAAATATGACCTGGGAAAAGCTTCATATTTTGACAAAATTATCAATAGATGTGTGAATTAGAAATAAATGAACCATGAATATGAGCTTAATAAACTTCCAACAGTACTAAATATTCACACAGAATAAATCAAAATAACATGTCCAATGACCCAATCTGACACAAAGGGATTGGCACTGAACTTTGAATCACTGCTATCAGAGCATTGGACTGATATTATGTCATATAAAGATACTTTTATTTATTCCTTTCTTACAACATGAAACAAGCTACCTCTCCATGTGGCTCGTCGTGAAGGTGTGTTCTGTGGACTGGTCTCAAAGAGGCTTCGATTTCTCTGGACAAGCTCTGTGAAGAACCATAAAGTTAAAAGCTGCACTCTTTATACCACATATCTATTGTGATAATGTTTGTGCATATGATTACTTCTTTCTCGAACATCATCCAGACGACAAATTTCTGTGAAAAAATAAAATAAAATGTCGGAGGATTAACAAAGCACTCAATTCACAATAGATTGATTATTTTTGTCATTTGCAATTTTCTAATGTCATTTCAGATTTACCAATCTTCTGTTTGATACAGGACATGACCAGTATCTGAGGTCACAGACAGGAAAAAATAACAAATTCCAAATAAAGTTGTATGGTAGTATTACATTCTATAAAGTTCTGTCCATGGCTTTTTAAGAACTGATAATACAACATGTGTGCTCACTCAAGTACTTGTACTTCTGTTGATTAGTGCATGAACTACATATTAAATGTCTCATTGTTAATTATTGTCATATTCACTTTAAGTACTGAGGAAAATAAACATTTAAATAAGAAGCACTTTTCAAGGGATTGTAATTATACTGATCCAGAATTATGCCAAAATGTGTTGTCTTTAGTCAAACAAAAAACACCCATCCCTATTTTTTCCATTTCATTTTTGTCTGGCAGCCTGAGTCTAGAGGCATGTTCCTAATGAATATATTGGGACCAAAGTGTACTTTACAAACCTGGTTCTTCAGAACTTGCAGGAGACTGCAGTTCAGACTGCACATTCTCAGAAGACTCCACTGGATCATCAGCTGGTTCTGATTCTTTTGGGTTCTCAGGTTCTGAATTCTTGAACTGTGGGTCCTTGTCCTTATTGTCATTGAGATCCTGAGGCGGCAACGGACTGCTCACTGGAGCTGACAGAGACACACGTTTTCTGCTTTATTTTCGAGGTATAAACAAATCAACAGTGGAAATTAACCTATACATCTATGAGGTGGAGTATTGTCTTTACGAGCGCTGTGTTGAGAGCAGGTAGAACATTACTGCTTCATAACTGTTGATTACATTCTCCTAAACTGTGGGTTTATTTTACGACCAGACTGTGTTTTACAAACCTTGTTGTTCAGAAGGTGCAGGCGACTGCAAATCAGGCCGTTTGTGCTCAGAAGACGGCTCTGCATCATAAGCTGGTTCAGATTTTTTTAGATTCCCAGGGTCTGAATTCTCGACCTGTGGGTCCTTGTCCTCAGAAAGCTGCATTGCACCTCTATCTAAATCTGATTCTTTTGCAGTACGCTCTGAATTGTCATATTTGTCCTTGTCATTCAGATCTGTATGAGGAGACTGATTGGTCAGGAGAGCAGGTGGAGACATGCTTTCCTCATCTTTTTCATTGTCATTTTCTGAAAACATATAATTGGTTAAACATATTAATCTATACATTAGCTTTTGGATCTTCAGTATTGTCTTTAGTAGCTGCTAATGTCAGTGCCAGTTTGAACTACTCTTCATTAGAGGCACTGTTGATTCTATTCTGATTAACAGTGTCTTTGTTTTTGTGTGGATACAAAACCAATCAGCTGAAGACATACACAAGCTGTAGGAGGGCATGCATTATGGTTAGTAGCTCTCTGTGACAATTATTCATTAGTGACACTGTTGAATACGTTTTCATTAAAAGCATTTATTTTGTCTGTGACTACAATATATTTTACTAACCTGGTGGTTCAGAAGCAGCACGTGACTGTAGATCAGACTGTTCATCCTCAGAAGACTCCACTGGATCATCAGCTGGTTCTGATTCTTCTATATTATGGGCTAAACTCTCAACCTGTGGGACTTTGTCTTCATCGACATTCAGATCATGGTGATGAGGCGACTGATTGGTTGGCGCAGCAGGTGAAGACCCGTTTTCAGTGTCAAATCCTGAAAGTAAATCATCAGGTGAAAAGACTGACCAACAAATAAGCTTTAGAACTTTGAGTAAATAATATTGTAAGAAGGAAAATTACCAACACTTGCATTTTTTTTTTTTTCATAAATTTGACCCATGTTTTCTGTTTTAAAATATTGTTCGCTGATCTTAAAGCCATAGGTTTGTCAAAAAAAGAGGAGCCAACATTTTGTCAAATATGACCTGGGAACAGATTCATATTTTGACAAAATTATCAATAGATGTGTGAATTACAAATAAATAAACCATGGATATGAGCTTAATAAACTTCCAACGGTACTAAATATTCACACAGAATAAATCAAAATAACATGTCCAATGACCCAATCTGACACAAAGGGATTGGCACTGAACTTTGAATCACTGCTATCAGAGCATTGGACTGATATTATGTCATATAAAGATACTTTTATTTATTCCTTTCTTACAACATGAAACAAGCTACCTCTCTGTGTGGCTCGTCGTGAAGGTGTGTTCTGTGGACTGGTGTCAAAGAGGCTTCGATTTTTCTGGACAAGCTCTGTGAAGAACCATAAAGTTAAAAGCTGCACTCTTTATACCACATATCTATTGTGATAATGTTTGTGCATATGATTACTTCTTCCTCGAACATCATCCAGACGACAAATTTCTGTGAAGAAATAAAATAAAATGTCGGAGGATTAACAAAGCACTCAATTCACAATAAATTGATTATTTTTGTCATTTGCAATTTTCTAATGTCATTTCAGATTTACCAATCTTCTGTTTGATACAGGACATGACCAGTATCTGAGGTCACAGACAGGAAAAAATAACAAATTCCAAATAAAGTTGTATGGTAGTATTACATTCTATAAAGTTCTGTCCATGGCTTTTTAAGAACTGATAATACAACATGTGTGCTCACTCAAGTACTTGTACTTCTGTTGATTAGTGCATGAACTACATATTAAATGTCTCATTGTTAATTATTGTCATATTCACTTTAAGTACTGAGGAAAATAAACATTTAAATAAGAAGCACTTTTCAAGGGATTGTAATTATACTGATCCAGAATTATGCCAAAATGTGTTGTCTTTAGTCAAACAAAAAACACCCATCCCTATTTTTTCCATTTCATTTTTGTCTGGCAGCCTGAGTCTAGAGGCATGTTCCCAATGAATATATTGGGACCAAAGTGTACTTTACAAACCTGGTTGTTCAGATCTTGCAGGAGACTGTAGTTCAGACTGCACATTCTCAGAAGACTCCACTGGATCATCAGCTGGTTCTGATTCTTCTATATTATGGGCTAAACTCTCAACCTGTGGGAGTTCACCAGCATTCAGAGCATGGTAATGAGGCGCAGCAGGTGTGTCAAATCCTGAAAGTAAATCATCAGGTGAAAAGACTGACCTATAAATAAACTTTACAACTTTGAGTAAATAATACTGTAAGAAGAAAAATTACCAACACTTGCATTTTTTTCCCTAAATTTGACACATGTTTTCTGTTTTAAAATATTCTTTGCTGATCTTAAAGGTTTGTCAAAAAAAGAGGAGCCAACATTTTGTCAAATATGACGTGGAAAAAGCTTCATATTTTGAAAAAATTATCAATAGATGTGTGATTTAGAAATAAATAAACCATGGATATGAGCTCTATGAACTTCCAACATGACTGAATATTCCTGTTTTGAACACAGAATAAATCAAAATAACATGTCCAATGGCCTAATATGACGCACAGGGATTGGCACTGAACTTTGTTTGACACACCCTGTAATGAATCACTGCTATTAGAGCATTGGACTGATATTATGTCATATAAAGATACTTCTATTTATTCCTTTATTACAACATGAAACACTCGGTGTGGCTGGTCGGAAAGGTGTGTTCTGTGCACTGGGCTCAATGATCCCTAGATTTTTCTGGACAAACTCTGTGAAGAACCATAAAGTTAAAAGCTGCACTCTTTATACCACATATCTATTGTGATAATGTTTGTGCATATGATTACGTTGTCCTCAAACATAATCCAGATCCAACATTTCTGTGAAAAAATAAAATAAAATGTCGGAGGATTAACAAAGCACTCAATTCACAATAGATTGATTATTTTTGTCATTTGCAATTTTCTAATGTCATTTCAGATTTACCATCTTCTGTTTGATACAGGACATGACCAGTATCTGAGGTCACAGACAGGAAAAAATAACTAATTCCAAATAAAGTTGTATGGTAGTATTACATTCTATAAAGTTCTGTCCATGGCTTTTTAAGAACTGATAATACAACATGTGTGCTCACTCAAGTACTTGTACTTCTGTTGATTAGTGCATGAACTACATATTAAATGTCTCATTGTTAATTATTGTCATATTCACTTCAAGTACTGAAGAAAATAAACATTTAAATAAGAAGCACTTTTCAAGGGATTGTAATTATACTGATCCAGAATTATGCCAAAATGTGTTGTCTTTAGTCAAACAAAAAACACCCATCCCTATTTTTTCCATTTCATTTTTGTCTGGCAGCCTGAGTCTAGAGGCATGTTCCCAATGAATATATTGGGACCAAAGTGTACTTTACAAACCTGGTTGTTCAGAACTAGCAGGAGACTGCAGTTCAGACTGCACATTCTCAGAAGACTCCACTGGATCATCAGTAGCTGGTTCTGATTCTTTTGGGTTCTCAGGTTCTGAATTCTTGAACTGTGGGTCCTTGTCCTTATTGTCATTGAGATCCTGAGGCGGCAACGGACTGCTCACTGGAGCTGACAGAGACACACGTTTTCTGCTTTATTTTCGAGGTATAAACAAATCAACAGTGGAAATTAACCTATACATCTATGAGGTGGAATTTTCAAGGGACTGTAATTATACTGATACAGAATTATGCCAAAATGTGTTGTCTTTAGTCAAACAAAAAACACCCATCTCTATTTTTTTCCATTTTACTTCAGTGTCTTTTGTTTGGAATAAAAGCTAATCAGACAGATAATGGTTTTAATTCTTGACTTTAAAATGTGGACTTTGAAACTGTGAATGAATGTAAATATATTGTTGACATTTGACTTCAGTTTTCTTTCCTGAACTATTTTTGCCAAAAGATGAGAGGTCTCTAATAATGACATTTAATGACTTTTTCAGGTTTTTCATGACCGTGGGCCTTGAGGTTATTACCTCTGGATTGAATCATAAAACTCTATTAAAGAATAATGAAACATCCTCTTCAAATGACTGATATTTTGCGTGTTATTTTTTTGTTTTTTTAATAGAATTATGCATTTTAAACACTTCCCTGTGGTCTACATAAACTGCAAATGCTATGCTTGGGTCTGAATTCTTCAATAATTCAACTTCACAGGTTCATCTTCAACTCTTTTTCTGGGTAATGACACCAGAAAGGTTATTTTGAGCGCCGGCCCTTTAAATGCAAATGAGCCACTTCACATTCCACTCCCTCCAGGATGTTGACTAAACTGCTCTGTCCCATTCAGCCAGTTCAGTTCATTAATAGAATAAACTGAACATTTTAGGTAATTAACTTAAAGTTTGGACATATTTTCAGTATGGACTACAACCGCTGCTGCTGACAAACAACTATGGTGTAGAAATGTTCATCTGAAGTTTTGACCTTATAGATTAGATGACTTCATTAGTATCCAGAGGTAGATTTGGTTTGCAGTCAAGGGAACTCAGCTCGTACAAAATATTAGAAATATTTAGGACAAACATAGCATACAAGCATTTCACACTGAACATAAATACCAAGTGCATCTTATGGTAAAATATAAATGTAAACAATTTTGCAATCTATAAATATATAGTGAGGAAGTATATAAAACAAACAATATAAGTGCAAATGTAGTGACTTAACTGCTTAGATATGTAACAAATTAAGCAGGAATTAAAACATGTTGTAGAAATCCACTAATTGTTTTGCAAAATGAATTGTAAAGATAGCCCTAATTCAAACATTATGGACGATTAGGGTCCAAATATACAAATAAATTAACCAAAGATTAAAAAAGTGGGTTAAGCAAAATAAGAGCCTTTTAACAGTCATTACCAATAACCATATCACATTTCCTATAGTTACTTCGCTCATGTAGAAGCTGTTTAGAAAGAGTGAAAAAAGACAAAGCTACTGATGTTTTAAAGTAGATTCAGCAGTGTTTACCTTCATGATTGTCCAGATTGGAGTCATTTTGATGGCTTTGGGGAAAATTACGCAGTGGTTGCTTGGAAGGCAGTGTGGATTGCCTGTCTACAAGAGGCCTCTGTTCTTCGTGGGTCGCTGTCTCATTTAATACTGGAACAGATTGAAATATAAAATATAAAGAGACTCATCAGTAAGAAGGAAGGAGATCAAAGAGATGAAATGGCATAACCTTTAGATAAAACAGTTCGTTAAAGTGGAACGTGCCAAGTTATGCATGAAAATGAACAGAGGACATCAGTATTAGGAATGTAACAGAGGATGCTTTGGGCTTTGGTCCATCATCCGTACATTTAATACTTTGAACATTTTCTCACAAACTTTTGCTTCTAACCTCTTCATCTGCATCTCAGGACCTACTATCATTGGATTCTCAAGCAAGTGAAACATTTTTAAACACTAAAAATTTTGGTTTATCAGTATACATGCCAAGATCTAATAAAAACTATGAAAAACTCTTGCATATTCAACAACTTTTGACATCCATTTAAAGAATGACTGTTGAAAAGACCAAAAATGTCAGACCTTTATCCTGCTTTTCAACATCATCACTCCGTCCTCTTCCTAGACATACTGGAAAAATAAAGTTTGGGGACATAAGTGCATATTTTAATCATATGATAATACATAAAATGTGATACTACCTTTAAAAACAGTCTCAAAAATAATTTACACATGAATATGTACGTTGTTAGTCTTGGAATCCCTAAATAAGTTCATTATTAAGAGCCATTACTAGAAATCTTACATAAATATTAAATAGCTCTGACATGGTTCAGTTATATTCTTTTCTTTAATTTCTTTTGTTGTTGTTTTTTTCCCATACCTTGAAGTCGTTTACAGAAGCAAAAGCCAAGGACAGCGAGAAGGAACACAAGCACAAAACCCACCGCTAATCCAATAGTCAGTGTTGAAGATTTTGCTGCACAGGAACACAAAAATCTCACAATATTAATGTATGCAGTTATTTATTATTGTTGATAATGTCAATTGTAGAACCCAGAAGTATTTTGGCACTATGATTATTTTAAGGGAGAAATACAGAAACTGTAAGCACCCCTTCATATGTTTTTTTTACACTTTTGTATATAGGAAATAAACAAAATATAAAAATGGCTATAATAGATACCGTGTCATCATTTTTCACCTTTTCAGAAAAAACAAAATGAAAAAAAAAAAAAGATAATGTCAAGTGAACCCACTGTGACAATCCAATCTGTGTTGATTTTGCTGCTGATTAAGGTTAACACTTGAAAAAACAGGAGTGAAATTAATGTCAAGTTTTCTGTTTAACTCCTCACTTATAAAACTGTATTTACATACATTGGTGTGAAATAGTAGAAACATGAATATGAAGTGCAGCTGATAAAAGGATTGTAAAAACGAGAAGGCAGTTTAGCTATGTAAGAATAGACAAAAAAAATGAAAATCATTGAGGTACACCTCTGACCTGGGTAGCACTCCTTTGTGGTGAATGTGGTTGTTTCAGTATGAATGACGTTGCTCACTGCACAAGTGTGTTCATCATCATCATATTTATCCCCCACACTTATTGTCAGTTCGTGGCCAGGTTGCTTCTTTCCATTCGAGTGCCATAGGAACTTTACATCTTGAGATTGTTCAGACGCTGAAGAGCACATCAGTTTGGCATGTTGTCCAGATGTGTTATGGACGCTTTCATCCATCATTTTACAATTTATGATGGGCTTGACAACTTTGTCTAAATGATGACACATAATAAACAGAAAAATATTAATGCAGGAGTAAATTAATAATAAATGGTTCTTATAGTATTATATGGATGAGGGCTGGAATATGCTACGGAATACACTCAATAATAAAAATCTTCATAATATATCATAATATTATCTGGCTAAATGTCTGTTTTTAAAGGTATTTGTGGTTTTAAATTATTTGTACAGATGTGACATGGTTAAAAGTATGTAAATGATGGAACCAAATGAAAATGACTTCAGATTTATTGATAAACTCCTGTGAAAATACACTAGTCTACTAGCCTAGCCTTTTTTAAAAAATCTTTATTTAAACAGGTATGTTAGTTAAGAACTGATTCTCATTTTCTATAATGACCTGGCCATATAGAGATGAACAGCCAATCACTTACACATTCTCACCTCTAAGCAATTTAGATTAACCAATTAACCTACTAGTGCATGTTTTTGGATAGTGACAAGAAGTCAAGTATCAGGAAAGAAAGCACACAGAGGGAGAAAAAGCTAATTACACACAGAAAGGTTCATGGTCTTGGCATCAAACTCAAGACTTTTTTGCTGTAATGCACCAGTGCTAATAACTGCACCACCATGACACCAACCATCATCTATCTATATGATTGTAACATGTTATTGGTATAAAAATTATTTAATACAACCTTTCTGACTTTACAACAGTAATACACTAACTTTCAGCAGTGAATTCAGTTACAAATGTAAATTAATGTAAAAAAACAGTGTATTAATAAAGTCTATTAATTAAAGTAGAGCATAATAATTATCAAACTGACCTAGGACCTTCAGCTCTAACTGTGAACGATGCAGCTTTCCTTCGATGAATACGTCCAGTTCATATTGTCCACTGTCTTCATGTCGGACATCTGTAATAGTGAGCTCGGCAGATTCCCACACCAGAGTGACCCTGTTTTCATACTGTCCAAACACCACCTCCTCATGGCCATCAAACTCGATCACTTTGTCTCCATTGTGTTTCCACAGAAATTCTTGAGGTTGACTGACGGTTTTACTTGGTAACAATTTGGCTTTTGTCCCCTTGAGTACGTATTGTGGATCCTGTCCAGCAGCTACACACATAGATAAAAGGAAAAGTAGATTACAATCAAAAATTTCTACATTTTTAATATTTGGATGATTCTCATGAAACAAAAAAAAAAATATTAATGGCCCTGAGGTTTTAGTGGTTAAATACAAAATAAATCATATATATTTATATAGAAAATTTGGTTTTTCTTTCACAATAGGTCATTTTAAAACATTTTATTTTTATTTTCCACTTTTTATATATTTTCTGGGTATTACCAAAATGTGGCCCAACGCAAATTTCTGTTTTTTGAATTAGGGGAAAACTGAACAATAAACACATAAACAAACAAACAAACAAATAAATGAATACAACTACATGTACATTGTTATATGTCAAAAGTTTCCTTAAGTGTTGTTTTTTGGTTATTTTAATAAAGAATATTCATAATATTTCAAGAAAAGATCATATCCATGAGTCATTATTCTCATTACTGCAATATATTTGAGAACTGCATTGAAAAGCTATAGGAATTTGAATGAGCTGAAACTACCCACAATGCATCTGTACTAACAGAAAATCCAAGATGCCTACAAGGCGAGTCCCCCTTATTTTATGCTCCTGTAAAACTTAATGACTGTTCATAACTGCATGAACACAAGACTGATTCTCCTCACCAAAATTAGTCAGCATTTCATATTGAAAATCCTAATCCTACTTTTTTTGCAGTATTATTTTGTTATATTTCCTAATTATAGCCACATTACTTGATGTAAGTGTAAGTAAAACTGCACCCACTTCAGGTTGGAATGTACAATTGTATTGAAATTGAAGCAAAACTGTGTAAGTAAACAAAGCAGAAGTAAATGTTCAACAGATTCAATACCTCTTTCATCCATTGGGGGGTTGTCTGTAAAAGTGAGTAACACCCTATACTGTAGATGCCCATGTGAAAAGTCATGTACTATGTAATATGTGGTGTATGTAATATAAGTAATATGTGATGTATTATGTAATTCTACATGTAATATAACACACACATATGTTTGTGTGTGTATAAATGTTTGTGTGTTATAGTATGTTTATAGATAGATCTGTATATTAGATATACATATATAACTATACAAATACACACACAGATACACATAATTAATGTGCTCTATGATCTTGTTTAATCTAATTTCTCTCTTACTTGCATGAACCAGGTTGAAAAAAAGTGTAAAAGAAAGTGAAAGCTAAGGAGGGCTTGACGAAGCACAGACAAATGGATGAAGAATGCTAAGAAGCATTAGATTACATTAGATTATAAAGATGGAATGTTTTGTTTTGTTGTTCCCTTCTGCTCCTTCATCTGACCTGAGCACCTGAATGCACTTCGTGCTCAGGCAGAGGGGTGGAGTATTTAAAGGAGAAGAAGGCTCCCCCCACCTTCTTTTGGCCCACCAACTTTGCTCCCCACTCAGCTCCTCTCCACCTCAGCTCGCCCCTCGCCCTTCCACCTCTTGACCACGTACGCTGCAGGTGTCCGCCATGACACCGGGTGACTGGGTCCACTGGGGTTTGTTTTATTTTATGTTGAAGACTGGTTTCATTTTGTTCACTTAAGGAACTCTCTTAAGTTTTGTTTTTTTAGTTTGGGGGTGGTGACCAGTAGTCTCATTTTAGGGTTTATTTCATTAATCTTGCCCAACATTGGTTGTGTGACATTATTGTAAGAACCTTGTGTGTGTGTCCGCAGGGACATATCCTGCTATAACTCAATGAATACTTAAGATATCACCATGAAATGACATGGTCGTATACATATAGTTCATGCGCATCAGATACAATTATCTATTTGAGTAAAGGTCAAAGGTCAAGATCACAATCAACTAAAATGTCATTATTGTTATAACTCAAGAGACACAAAATGGGAGCAAGATTAGGCATTCTCTGAATACTTGCTTAGTGTAGATTACATTTTTTTTTCACTTCAGGTTAGTTTAGTTGAGTGGTGACACAGGTCCTACGGCCCTATGTGGGTTGGCCTGTCCTGTGTCCCATCTGTTCCATCCTTTTGTGGTTCTTTTAGGGCCTATTCACATTACAACTCATAAAATCCGGACTTTCGGACTTTCCAGGAAAGTTCGAACCTTATTGACAAGTGTGAAACCTCCCCCGAACCTTGGTCCGGACTAAAGACCGAGTCTTTGGTCCGAGCTGAGGAGGTAGTCTCGGTCCGGACCAAGGTTCGCTGGTGCACAGTGTGAAACGTCTGTTTAGGAAAGTCTGGACTATCGGACCAATTACGTCACAGTCACGTGCGCGGAATTTAGTCAACGTCCAAGCATGAGTCGCGGCAATACATGGGGAGACGAGGAAACCAGGTATTTCATTGAAATTTGGTCGGATGATACTATAAAGACTGAATTGGAGACAAGCCGCTGGTTGGAACACTGGTACTGGGTCCATTATCTGGGAGCATTTCCTGCAACAGTGTAGCCCGCTCATCTACTAACCAGTCAGGGTCGAGTATAGAGAGACGCACGCTGTACACACATTGACGACATGACGTTCTAAAGTCCGTTGGTCCACTTGATTCAATACAATGTGAATGAAGACTGTAAATAAAGTCCGGATTATAGGTACAGTGTGAAAAGGCAAAAAAAAGGTTCTGGTCCGAACCTTGGTGCAGACTTTACCATGTGAATACGCCCTTAGTTGATTTTTCACTTGTTTCTTTTGGTAATTAAATAAAACAAATCATGTGCCTCGAAACAACAGTCTGGTTTCCCTCCTTTATTATGTTATGGGTCTCATGAACCTTATTAATTTAAAGGACCCATAAAAGTTATATTTAAAATGTAATGAACTGTTTTATATAAATGTTTAGATTCTGGTTTTTGTTACATGACTACAATGTGAGAAAAGATGGTCAATGAATGTTTTACATATACTGTTAATGTAAAGATCTGTACCCCTTACAAAAACTAAATTATAACATTTTGAATAATATTAGCCATTATTTGGTTTTCATGTACTTTGAATGTTGATAACCACACACAAAGTGTGAGAAAATGTTATGGACTATTTTATATTTAATGTTTGTTTTACTGCACACAAAGGTGTAAGAAAGAACTTTTTTATATTGAACAGTTTTTAGCCATTATTTTACATGTCATTTGATTATTATTTGCTGTATATTCTAAAAATTCAGTTGAAAACAAATTATTTTTGCTGTAATGTTAAAAATTGCTAAATTACTAAACTATAATACTATGAAAAAATACTTTGAGTGTTTTATGTAGCCCTTAATACAACTAGTCAGTGATTAAAACTGCAAGAACAATTAAGCAATCTGATGAATTTCCTGAAAGGAAAAATTGCGGTAATGAGAAATTAAACAGACCGGTACATTAAAAACCATTTTAAAAGATGTGTTTTTCATATTGGCAATGTGAGTTAAAATGATTGTGCTAAGTAACTGTACACTTTGATGTAACTGTTTCAAAAAGAAATTTAATCAAATATCTTGGAAAAAATGACTGTCTGAAAACTTCTGTTGCACGTTTCGTGAGAATCATCCATTTACTCACAACAACTCAAGGCTTTGGCAAACCACATTCAAATCTTTAACAAAAACACACACACTAGTACATACGTATCCGTTTAATAATCTGTACTACTTGGAGGTGTTAATCTGACTACAACTGTCAACCAAACCTTGTTTTAATGGAGAACATCTGCAAAACAACTGCTTCTCTCTGGCTTAGATGATTGTTAAAGGAATATCTTTAGAATTTAAACAATGTATTTATTAATATTGCATAAAAAACATTTGTCTTTTGCTTTAAAAGTAGCTTTAATTACAGAACAGAAGTAGAGAATATGCCTTTTTGTGGCATAGGCTACAGTGGAACATAAAACATTTTCATCAATGTTAAGGCTCTTATTCCATTCTATTATGTATATATTATTATTAATTAGGGACCGAGCACGCAGGGTCGAGTCCCTATGCATTTGCACACTATGTGTGCAACGCATAGGGACTCGGCCCGCAGGGCCGAGTCCCTATTGTATTTCGTTCGTTTTTTATTAGGGACCGAGCACGCAGGGTCGAGTCCCTATGCATTTGCACACTATGTGTGCAACGCATAGGGACTCGGCCCGCAGGGCCGAGTCCCTATTGTATTTCGTTCGTTTTTTATTATTATTATTATTTTTCTCTCACCACTTTGAAGTGGAATTTGACCCCCTAAACGTGCTCGAAAACTCAGCTATCTCGGCACGCATCTCAAGTCTGGTGAAAATCGGCGTCTGATGAAAAAAAATTCAGTGTCCAGCCCAGAATTTTCGAACTAGCAACCAAAAAAGAGAAAAAATTGGAACGTTAATAACTTTTCAGAGGTTTGCCTTAAAGACACGAAAAAAACAGCAAAAGTTGCGGCCGACATTGCTTTTGGCAAAAAATACAGTTAGAGCTAGCAGAACGCGACCGCAGGTCGCGTTCTGCTAGCGTGAATGGAAACGCTCCAAAATTATCTCCTCACAGGGCGGTTGTCGCAGAGACGTAAAAATGGTACCAAATTAAAGAGGAACTGGTGAATCTAAAAAGTTGTATATAACTTTTTAAAAACTTGTGTAGTTTTTGCGTTCCGAGCCCTGAAGTTTGCGACCGCCGACACTCAAAATTAAAATTTGAGTTTCTCCCAACATGTAATATATCGTGACGATCAGGACACTGAGCCGGTGTAAACTAGCGCAAAACATTTTGAATTTGACGTACGGTTCGGGAGATATCGTAATGGATATTTGCGTTTTCTCGAAATTTTTGGGCAAAAACGCTTTTCCTGCTCTACGCCTCTTTAGACTGGAAGATGACCCCCTTAACATGCTCGCAATTAAATGAAATTTGGCAGGCCCGTCAGGGCCTGCCAAATTTCATTAAATATGAAGAAAAAATGGGATTCCATCCCATAATATTAATTTTATTGAGAAAAGAACGCACGGAAAATTCCGGAAAAATCACTAAAATGGCCCAAACAAGCCTTATGAATGTCGCAGAAAGATGAGACGCACGCGCCAGCGTGCGACTCATCCAGCCCGACATTTCATACGCTGATACCACCCATCTATCTTGGACAGGAAGTTCACAATCTGCCTTTCAAAGTAAAAGCTTCCAAATCTAAAACCTGAACCGCTTGGCCTAGAGACATGAACCTAACGCCAAAAGTTTCCTTGTAACCGTCCGAGAAATTCATACGCAGGTACTTATGGTCTATCTCCTACAGAAAGTTCGCAATCTGGACTTGTTTGGAAATCGTAAAAAATTTACTCCTCCAAAGCCTTATGTCGCAGACATGTAAAAATAGTACCAATGCATAGAGCTAACTGAGTAACATAAAAGTTGTAAAAATCATTTTTGTATCTCTTGTAGTTTTTTTTTCTCAGGCCCGGTTAGTTGCGATATCCGAAAATTTAAAATTAAAATTAAATATTCCCCAACATATGACATATTGTGAGAATCAGTGAAATGAGCAGAAGTCGCCACACTAAGAATTTTCGAAATCAGATGTACGGTTTGGGAGATATTGCAAATTTAGTTTATTTCTGATTTTGTTTTCCAGAACTCTGTCTCCCTCTCATCCACCTTGGCAAACAGTGCACTTAAAGGCCACGCCCCCTGCAACTCCTTATTTGGAACAATGTTCTGTGAAGGTGGAGGAGAGGAGAAGCTTTGACTGAAACTTTGATGAAAATGGCAAAATATGACAAAACCATACACAGCAAGTGAATGAAACTTTCCAGAAATGTAGTCATACTACCTAGGAACAATATAAACCAGGTTTGGAAGATCCAGCTAATTTAAAATTTAAATGAGACTCAGTAGTTTGGGGGGATGTGTGGTCTCAGCCTCCATTCACTTCCATGTTAATTTGGATCAAAGAAAATCTTATGTTCGCCTAATTTTAGTGTTTTTAAAACTGCCCAATCTCGGCCATTTTTGACCCTACAGGGGAAATGAATACATCTACGTGTTCCTCAAAGCCTCCTGCCACTCACAATCATTTTGGTTTTGAGCTAGCATTTACGGTTCTCTCACAAATGGCAGTAGTTCGGAGGTAAGATTTGGCTTTAAAGACATTGACAGGGGGACAGGCTGTGCATATGTGTAGGAGGAAAAAGGTGGGGGCCGTTACCAGGGCAACGGTGCAGCTTTGATTAACAGGTGCAGACAATGAAGAGAAGTTGAACAGACTGTGGGAGGAGCTTTAACATGATTGACAGGCAAATTCTCTCATACAGACACAGGGCACATACACAAACCTATATACACACATATACATGGAATGACCTACACACATGGCATATACACAGTGTATGGCATGTACACAGAGTGTATGTATGTTTATATACACAGTGTGTGTGACATATACTTTGCTCCTTTTTTCCCTCTCTCTGCTTTTCTGCCCAGCAACAGCCACACCCTCTAATACTGACAGCTGATTGGCTAATATGCTCCCACTCCTGTACACCTATACATGTGACATTACTTTGCTCCTATTTCTCTCTCTCTCTGACTTTCTGCCTGGATACAGCCACACCCTCTAAAGCTGACAGCTGATTGGCTAACACTCTCACCCTGCTCTACACATACATGCGGTGCTCCGGCCACGCCCCCTTCCCTCCATATATAGGGCACAACTCTGTGTGAATGGCTCCAGCACAGGAGCTGCTTTGACTGAAACTTTGATGAAAATGCCATATTATGGAGTATAATTTCCTCATTTTTAGATATGAGGGTTATAACGTGTTATGGCATGGGACGAAATCCACGCGTAAAGTCGAGGTCCCGATCCAATGCTGCTTGCAGCTTTAATTATTATTATTTTTCTCTCACCACTTTGAAGTGGAATTTGACCCCCTAAACGTGCTCGAAAACTCAGCTATCTCGGCACGCATCTCAAGTCTGGTGAAAATCGGCGTCTGATGAAAAAAAATTCTGTGTCCAGCCCAGAATTTTCGAACTAGCAACCAAAAAAGAGAAAAAATTGGAACGTTAATAACTTTTCAGAGGTTTGCCTTAAAGACACGAAAAAAACAGCAAAAGTTGCGGCCAACATTGCTTTAGGCAAAAAATACATTTAGAGCTAGCAGATCGCGACCGAAGGTCGCGATCTGCTAGCGTGAATTGAAACGCTCCAAAATTATCTCCTCATAGGGCGTTTGTCGCAGAGACCTAAAAATGGTACCAAATTAAAGAAGAACTGGTGAATCTAAAAAGTTATATATAGCTTTTTAAAAACTCGTGTAGTTTTTGCGTTCCGCGCCCTGAAGTTTGCGACCGCCGACACTCAAAATTAAAATTTTAGTTTCTCCCAACATGTGATATATCGTGACGATCAGGACACTAAGCCGGTGTGAACTAGCGCAAAACATTTTGAATTTGACGTACGGTTTTGGAGATATCGCAATAGATATTTGCGTTTTTTCGACATTTTTGGGCAAAAACGCCGTTTCGGCTCTAAACCTCTTTAGACTGGCAGATGACCCCCTTAACGTGCACGAAATTAAATGAAATTTGGCAGGCCCGTCAGGGCCTGCCAAATTTCAATAAATATGAAGAAAAAATGGGATTCCATCCCATAATATTAATTTTATTGAGAAAAGAACGCATGGAAAATTCTGGAAAAATCACTAAAATGGCCCAAACGAGCCTTAGGAATGTCGCAGAAAGATGAGACGCACGCGCCAGCGTGCGTCTCATCCAGCCCGACATTTCATACGCTGATACCACCCATCTATCTTGGACAGGAAGTTCACAATCTGCCTTTCAAAGTAAAAGCTTCCAAATCTAAAACCTGAACCGCTTGGCCTAGAGACATGAAACTAACGCCAAAAGTTTCCTTGTCACCGTCCGAAAAATTCATACGCTGGTACTTATGGTCTATCTCCTACAGAAAGTTCGCAATCTGGACTTGTTTGGAAATCGTAAAAAATTTACTCCTCCGAAACCTTTTTTCGCAGAGATGTAAAAATAGTACCAATGGATAGAACTAACTGAGAAACATAAAAGTTGTAAAAATCATTTTTGTATCTCTTGTACTTTTTTTTTCTCACGCCCGGTTATTTGCGATAGCCGAAAATTTAAAAATAAAATTAAATATTCCCCAACATATGACATATTGTGAGAATCAGTGACATGAGCAGAAGTCGCCACACTAGGAATTTTTGAAATCAGATGTACGGTTTGGGAGATATTGCAATTTTAGTTTTCTTTTCCTCACTTTTGGATTTTTTCAGAACTCAGACTCCCTGATGGGGGAAATAGCCACGCCCCCTGCAACTCCTTATTTGGAACACTGTTCTGTGAAGGTGCAGGAGAGGAGAAGCTTTGACTGAAACTTTGATGAAAATGGCAAAATATGAGAAACCATAAACAGCAAGTGAATGAAACTTTCCAGAAATGTAGTCATACTACCTAGGAACAATATAAACCAGGTTTGGAAGATCCAGCTAATTTAAAATTTAAATGAGACTCAGTAGTTTGGGGGGATGTCTGGTCTCACCCTCCATTCACTTCCATGTTAATTTGGATCAAAGAAAATCTTATGTTCGCCTAATTTTAGTGTTTTTAAAACTGCCCAATCTCGGCCATTTGTGACCCTACAGGGGAAATGAATACATCTACGTGTTCCTCAAAGCCTCCTGCCACTCACAATTATTTTAGTTTTCAGCTAGCATTTACGGTTCTCTCACAAATGGCAGTAGTTCGGAGGTAAGATTTTGCTTAAAAGCCAGTGTTTCTGTGTGACACAGACTGCAGCGTGTCTGTGAGTGTGTAAGGGAGGGGTCGTTGCCTAGCAACGGAGCAGCTTTGACTAACAGGTGCAGACAATTAACAGAACTATAACAGTGGGGGAGGTGCTTTAACATGATTGACAGGCAAACAGATCAACATACCCTGTACTGTGAGTTACTGTGAGTACTAAGAGGTGGCAAAGTATATATGTATACATGTATAAGTACTAATACACACAAATACTTAGACCAGAGCCGTAGGCTCTGGTCTAAGTATTTGACATATGTAGAGGGTGTATAAATAAATACTCACACATATGTCAAGTACTACAGACCAGAGCCGTAAGGCTCTGGTCTGTAGTACTTGACATATGCATAGTGTATATGTATTTATGTATAAGTACTCACATATGTCACAACAGCCACACCCTCTAATACTGACAGCTGATTGGCTAATATACTCCCACTCCTGTACACCTATACATGTGACATTACTTTGCTCCTATTTCTTTCTCTCTCTGACTTTCTGCCTGGATACAGCCACACCCTCTAATGCTGAAAGGTGATTGGCTAACACTCTCCCACTAGTCTACACACACACATGCAGTGCTCCGGCCACGCCCCTTTCCTGCCCATATTTGGCACAACTCTGTGTGAATGGCTCCAGCACAGGAGCTGCTTTGACTGAAACTTTGATGAAAATGCCATATTATGGAGTATAATTTGCTCATTTTTAGATATGACGGTTATAACTGTTATATGGCATGGGACGAAATCCTCGCGTAAAGTCGAGGTCCCGATCCAATGCTGCTTGCAGCTTTAATTATTATTATTATTATTATTATTATTATTATTATTATTACTATTATTATTATTGCTACTGAAAATAAAACATTGTTAAAGTTGAGTGAAACTCAGATTCACACCGTCATGGGCTGGACAAAAATTCTCTGCTGACAGCAAACAAAGCCTGCAAGTAAACATTATGCCTTTATCCTACAGAAGGCTATCAAATAGTGTTTCCCCAAATGAGACTTAAGCTCAAGTCAGTAATACATTATGTTTGTTAAAATTCTTCATCAGGTACTCCTGTTCATCTACACATGGATACAAATATCACATTAAGGTCACCCACACAACAGATACCCAGTGGATTTAGGCTTGATCAAGATCATCTACTGAGATCTAAGTCAAAATGCATCAAAAAGGAAAAATAAAAAAAACTGATTTTAAGCAACTTAGAGCATGGTATGGATGTTTCTTTGTATACTGCTGATCCATGTTTAGGGTATACAGAGAATGGTACAAAAATATTGAGTGTGCAGTTGTTGTCTCGTTGGTAGAAAAGCAAGGATAATGCAAATAAGTGGTGACAAGTGCAGAATGGAAAAGAGCATCTCTGAATGCACAACACGTCAAACCTTCAAGCAGATGGATTACCGCAGTAAAAGACCAAAACTGAACAATATCAAAGTGGAAAAACATTTCCCGATGAGCCATGATTTTACCAGAACATTCTAATAGTAGTGGATAAACAACATGGAAGTATAGATCCATTCAGCCTTGTACCAATAGTTCAGACTGATGATCATATAATGATATGAGGGACTTTTTTTTAACCATTGCTGATAGAGGTTTTTCTGAGATTTTTTAAAAATTTGGCAAGCTGAGTTGATTTTTGAGGACAATATTTTTTAAAGCACATTGATCATAAAGTACAAATGAAACCCTCAGATAACTAAGATTTTTATGTGGTGATATAAATGGAATCATTAGTATATGTACATAGGATTCTTTTGACATTTATTGAACATCAAGTGCTGCCCACACAGATGCCTGATCAAATATATTCTTTAAAAAAATTAAGGCCATAGGGCGATATAAAAAATAAATAAATAAATAAATAAATAAATAAAAATCACTCTATCGGCCTGACCTCGACCATCTCTTTATGGACCGTCCTCTGATTGCTACTTTCAGCAGGATAATGACTCAAACATCACATCATCACAAACTGATTTCTTGATGACAATGAGCTCAATGAACTCAAATTAACCCCAGATCTCAATCCAATGGAGCACCTTTGGGATGTGGTGGAATGGAAGATTTGCGTCATTGTTGAACACATTACAAATGGGCAGTAACTGTCAACGGAGACCCTTCTTTACATTAAAGACAAAGTCCAGTTTCCAGCAGCTCTAAATTCTCTCAGAAGAAATATAACTTTGATCCATTTATCATTAGTACACTACTACAGTGCAGTCTTTCTGTCCTGTTTTCCACTAGTCAGATGATGTTAACTTGATTGTCCTCAATGAATGTGATGTTCTCACTTCAGTGATTTTGCCATCATTTGACCACTTCTTAGCTCTGTCTGCTATGAAATTGTGCATTTATATTAAACAATTATAGTATTCTGCAATTCCTTATTATATTTAGTCCTTACATTTTCTTTATCTTCCTACCTCTGTGTAACTCTATGCAAGTTTTCTATCATTATTAAAAAGTAAAGAAAACTTAACATTTTGCAGACCTGGTACTAGCAGGGTGTACCTAATAAAGTGGCCGTTGAGTGTGTTAAAACAACAAACAGACTGAATAATAAGACATGTAAATAATCTCATGTCTGTTCATGTTCATGTGCAAATTTTCTTCTCCAGATATTGCAGCAGTCTTTTTAGTTTAGTTTCTTTCTTTTACTTTCTGTTTTACCTGTATTTGAGGTGTAGGTAAACTCCTGTTGTGTTTAATACATTATTAACTGGTAATTAGTAATAGTTTACTATCACTTTTACATTTCCACACAACGTAACTGGAACTTACTCGTTTCAGACCACCAATAGTAACATAATAATAATAATAGTAATAATGGAAAAAAGTTTTGTCGTTGCTGTTTTTTTTATTTTTTCAAAGCAGGATGAAACGTATTTGAATATTTAATGTGAGGGATCGCTCTCTTAAGCTGTGGTAATTTTCAACCTGTGTGTAAAATGGAGCAAAAATAATAGTTCGGACACAAACTCACCAAAGCAGAGGTAGAGTATGAATGGTATGAAGTATATCTGAGCCATGACAAGACGGTAGAAAAAGTCTTTGCACTTGCTTTCACTTTGTCGCCATTACAGGTATTTCTCGGAAATACTTCAACTTTTCTTCTCTTTCTCGACGAAATAAAATCCTTTATTTGACCACGAACAAGCACAAAAAAGTATCCCAAACGTTTACAGACAGATGTCTTATATGGGACAAAAATCAGTTATCAAATCTGCGCGAGACACACTTCACCTGTGGCACCTGTCACTTCCGGTGTCTCTATTTCCGGTCCTTCAAATCCACCTGCAATATTTATTTATTTATTTATTTTTACTTTTCACAGCTGTGATTTCGGTACTTTTTTTACCTTTTGAAAAAGTAATATTTAACGAATGTAACTAAACAGCAACAACACAAATTTGGTGTTTAGGAGCCACACACAGCCCAGTGTAATCTCACATCATAACCTAAAATGTAATCATTTCAAATTCATCCACCAAATCCACTATTTGTTTTAGAGTGAAAAAGTATGGGATTCTTACATGTAAAGAACAACATAGTAATATATGAACAATCTGAAACAACCTTTTAAATAAAAAAAAAATGCAATTTTAATCCTCATCTTATTATTTACAAATGTACATTACACCTTTTGCATCACTTTGGAGCTGAAAAGGCACAAAATATTTAATAATAACCATAAAATTGTTAAGTTATTTTGAAAGCACAAGCCCAACATTTTCTGACTAATTTATTATTCTCACATTTCCAAGTGTTACATGGTAAAATATTAGCAAATTGTCCAATCTAACCTGGAGTGTAATGCAAGTGACACTTAATTGTATATCTACTTCTTAACGGTAGTATTTTAAAGAAGATGGCATGAACACAAAACACTGCTCCACTGATTGAACATATTTACATATTTATTCATTTCACTCAGATATTGCACCATTTCTGCAACAAATGTCATTGTGCAACATATTTTTAAATAGTAATAGCCGAAAATAGTTATGCTGCTTGAACTATTATTAGAAATTCCATGTTATTTATTTATATCTTATAGTGATGCCTGCATTGATGAAAAAAATAGATGTTGACTTTTTTTGGGAAGATGGACAGGATGAGGAACACATGAGAGGGAGAACACAGCTTAGACATTTTGGGAACTGAGCCAGGCCAGATTGAAAAGAGAGATAATAAATAGATGGAGGAAGGCCAAAGAGGAAAGTTATGGAAGTAGTGAACGAGGACGTGCAGGTAGAAGGTGCAATAGACAGGGTCAGATGGATTATCTAATGTGGTGACCCACAAAAGGAGCTGTTGCACAGCATTTTCTTTCTCCTACCAGAAATATATTGTCAATAACAACTGCTCTGTCATTCTGCAATATTTTACAACAATAATGTCCATCCTGACAACTGTATTTAACCAGCCAAATTACAGTTGTGACTGAGCACTGCCATACATTCAGATTTTTTCCTTCATTTTGTACATCATTTCAGTACCATATTAAGGCTAAAAATAATAAGTTCTATTCACAGAAAACTGTCATTGTTAATCTGAAACAGGTGGTATTTTGTGTATATGTGTGTAGGACTTCATGAGTGTCACGCTACCGTGGTGTGACACTCCCATGGGTAAAACACACTCCTCAGTCAGCACCTCTTTGGCAACGTCCCAACACATCACTGTGGATATGACTTGGTTCTTGTTGTCCCGTCCTCCAGTGATGAAGAGTTTATTGTTACATGCAGCGATGGCACAGCTGGCCCTCTCCCCCAGACGAGTCACCAGTGACCATGAGTCTGACAGAGGAGAGTAACAGTACATAGCGTGCATGGCACCACCTGAGGAGACGCAGACAATGAGAAAATAAGATGTTTTTTCTGGGTTTTGTACAAAATGTTGAGGCTTACAATTGGATGATGTCCAGGGAGAGATTATCTTAAAAAATATTTTTTAAAATTCAATTTCCCTGCTGTTACTCTGAGACTGTTTTAATCCAGTTCATCAAACATGTTATACATGTAGTTTTGTTAGTTTCAGATCAGGTTAGTATATCAAACCCTGGTTTTTTCTTTGATCTGTGAGCCTCAAAGTCACTGGAATTTCATTCACTTGTTCTATTAAACTTCCAAATAAATAATTTGTGTTAAAACCAAAATGTATAAATACTTTGTATCAACACATTCAGCCACATCCTCCCTTTTAAGAGGCATTTAGTGTAAATGAGAAACCTCTATTTGCAGAAATGTATAATCCATATTTCAGTCACTGTCAGCATAGATGAACTCAAATGAGCTCTCCAGTGCACTGCAGTTTTGTTTCACTTTATGTGTTTATAGTCTCAGGCAAAAATGATTGTTAACAGTTCTTCTGAGAAAGGTACTGTTCAGTGTATATGAGTATAAGACTTCATGAGTGTTTTCTGCATTTCAAGACAAACTGAATCACTCTTAAGTCAATGTTACACTCACTTGTGCATTTGCTCTAGTCTGTTAAGGTTAAAACTGGATGTTTCAGTGAGATAATGAAAAACATCCAGGGCATGACATGTTGAAACGGTCAAGAATGTAGTTTTGTTATTTTTTCATGCTAACAAGAAGCTTTTTTCTCTGTCTGTCTGATGCAGCCACACCTTTTGAAAGACAAATAAAGGACTTTTGTATATTCAGATATTTTCTTCTTCAGATATTTCATGATAATATATGCGACTGTCTGACATTTTAAATTTTCCCACTACTGTATGAAAGACTTGTTGTAGGATAGAAGCTGTAGCAAGAAGTCAGCACATTCATAATTATTTCAGCTTTCTTTTTCTAGTCAAGGTTCAAAGATAACCTATGGCTTTCTATTGTGAAGAAAGGAAATTAAAAATAATTCTCACATAAACCATTGTAATGAATTTGCGCCAAGATTTAAGGGCTACACCCATGAACTATGTCCCTATGCATAGTCCTATTGACAGACAGACAATAACTACAGGGTGTCCCATATGTCTCAATACATAGGAGACATAATACATTCCATACATATATGGTTCTAACATGTACTTCTTTATATTTCAGATAACCCAAAGAATGCATTTGAATAAAGAGCGATAAATTGAAATTATCCTGATGGCTGGTTCATTATTATATAAATAAAAATAGTTTATGTGAAGAAACATTTACTTTTCCTATGGTCTTATGGGACACACTGTAATATCATATAACCTCAATGATGCATGTAAGAAGTCATAAATATTTCTGAAATGCTAAATTTGTAGCAAGTATTCACCTTTTAGAAACCTTTATCTGCAGAACATGACTATATTTTAATGTTTTCATATTGTTTTAATATTTTAACATTTTTTATTGTATAATCTTTAGTGACTGTGCATTTTAAATGTATTCATTCAGTTGTCAGGGACTACTAGCTCTTTAGCTATAATCTGGTACCGTACATATTTGTCACTGTGAGCTTAATGTTCTCTGTACATTGTCCCTTAAATAAATGAATAAATAAAATAAATACATATTTTATTTTTGAAATCAACTCAATCATAGACAGGTTTAAAATCCACGCACTTACCAACTATATAGATGCAGTTCTTAAATGTGACTGCATTAGTGCATTTAGTTTCAACTGGAATGGGTGCCCGTATCTCCCAGTTATTTGTCCCAGGTTCCCAACACTGAACGTTATCAGTGGCCAGTTTTCCATTAGGTCCTCCACCAATCACATAAATCCATTTGTCAAAGCTTGCAGCAGCAAAGGAGCTCACACCTATTGCAAGAGGTGCCACCTGCACAAATAAACCCAAGGTAAGAATACATTTTCTACATGTAAAAATTAGCCCTTTAATTTGTCAAGGGTTTACCTGTGTCCAGCGATTGTGAAAGGGATCATAGGCCTCCACATCAGCCAGTCTCTGAACTCCATCAAATCCACCCAGAACATACACTTTTCCCCTCAGGACTGCCATCTTGTGTCTCCAACGTCCAGTTGTCAGTGACTCTATCTGTATCCACTTGTCTAATGCACCGTTGTATTTCCAGACGTCATGCTGTGTCTCTTTACCACCTATGGTAACAAGCACATTAGTGAGAAGTGTCACCTAAAACTGTGCAAGTTTCATGCCAAAACACAGAGGGGAACGTTTAATAATACAAAGCAGTATAATGTGTCAATGCTCCTTGCTGAGTTGTACACATATCATTCTGCTGTGACTCTTCCTGAACTTAACTGTACGTGTCATTAAGCAGTTAAAGAAACTGACACTCAGGGCCTAGTTCCTGAGTTGGGAAACACTTTAACCACAGTAACTGTAGATGATTTCACATGTCCCTGAACTTGCATAGTTGCTTCTCAGTTTAGAAGAAAACGCCTTTGAAGAAGTGCTAGTAAAAAAGTAGCTTAAATTTGATGAGAGGATGATATATATAAAGAAAAAATAAGCCTACTGCATAATCAGTACATGTGCATGATATACAACTGTGCTTCTACAAAAGGTCAGGAAATGTCATCTCTTACCAGATATATACACCTCATTGCGGAAAGTGACACAGGCAAACTCCACCCATTTTTTGCTTTGAGATTCATCGTCCATTTCTGTGATGGGCAGGCGGGCTACCTCCAGTCTGCTGCGTCTGAGAGGGTCCAAACATGTAACTGTAGGAATGAAGCGTTCATCTTTGGTGCAGCCTCCAATAATTAAGAAAACTTCTGATAGAGTGTGACGCAAACGGGGTTTTGTTCGTTCAGACACCACCTACAGATATGTTTGATGAGAAAGGAAGAAATGATGACATAGATCATCATCAAGGTATATTCTGTATAAGGCGGAATAAAATATGATTACACTGGAAAAAAATCTTACTAAGTGTATTTTTCTCATTTCTAGTTAAAATATCTCATCATGCTTACAGTGGTGGAAAAACACCCCATGGATTTGTGATGCATTGCATTAAAATCATTCTTACGTCACTGAAATCTGCCAAATATTCTTGCCTTCTCCAAACCCACATGCTCGCTTCTGCACTTGCTTGGTTCTGACAAAGTCAAAACTGGATGTTTCAGCAGAAAAAAAAATATTCAGGACATGACATGTTGAAACTATCACTAATTTAATTTTGTTGTTTTTTCCTATTAACAATAAACAAAAACAAAATATCTTTTGTATCTCTTTGTCTGATGCAACCACATCTTTTAAAATACCAAGAAATATTTTTCTGCAAATATTTCATAATGTAACATTTTAACAGTGTGCGAAAATTTGTTTCCACCATTGTAAAATAAGACATAATCACCTAATGAGTAACTCTTCAGTGAGAAGTCATTTTTAAACAACAGTGAGTTTTTTAAAATTTTACTTTGTTTTTTGGCCTAATTAAAAAAATTTTAAAAAATGTAAGTTAATTGAATTTTTTTTTTTGTTTAATTCCATCAAAGAAAATATACCAATGGAAAAAATATTAATTAGCTTGTAACTTTTCTTGAACCAAGATTTTCTAGATCAATTGTCTAAAAATAAGTTCTTGTATCTTGCTGAAAAACTACTCTTTAGGTGATTATGTCTTATTTTAAGTGTGATAAAATATTTTGACTAGAAATTAGAGAAATACAGTTGGTAAGATCTGGGTTTTTTAGAGTGTAGATGTCTTTAAATGTAGAAATACTGACCTCCCTTCCAGAGAGGTGATAGTTACGGGTCTCTTGCAACAAAGGAAAAGCAGCCCTGCATTGGTTTATAAGCTCATCAGACTCTACATTTTCTACAAAGTACGCTGGCTCCAACAGTGGCAGTCGCACATATGAAAGCAACCTGGCCAGTAAAGGATGGCGTTGATCTTGTCGGGCTCTCACCCAGTGCATTAGTGCCTTAAAAACAAACTCCTCACAAGTCACATCCAAGTCATCTCTCTGCAGGACAGTCTCCAGAGAGTCTGCTGGTAGCTCCAAGAAGTCCTGCTGCTGGACTACCTGGGAAAACTGGAAGGTGATGTAGTCCTCAGCTTTGGCCTTGAGATCCAGCAGGGCATGGTTCTCAGCCAGGTTCAAGATCCCAACACAACTTTCCAGCTGCAGAGACTTGCTCAGAAACCCGGCGCAGGCATCCACAACACGTAGAAACTGACATAAACATACAGTAGTGAACATGTGAACTTTCACTTATAGGTTATATTTGGGTAAGTTACTTATACTTTACACATTCAAAGGCCCCAAAATACATGTGCTTTATGAGATGAGAAAGCTATCTAACAATTTGTATTAAAAAAAAGAGAAAAAAAACCCAGACTAGAATTTGGCATGTGAGTATATGCATATCATTTTCATCTTCAACTTAACTTGTTTTTCAAAAACTACAAGAGTAGGAGCACAAACACCTGCCTCATCTGTTCCGTTGCACAGCTGTGTAGTTAATTTAAGCCTTTATGGAAAACTAATCCAGACAGTAAACAAGTAGGCAACTTTCACTTCCCCTTCAGCGTGAATCGTTTCTAACCTAGTACTCTTGAGTAAATGTGTGTTTCTGTGAATGCCTTATCAGGATGTATGTCATATATATTTTGTATACAAACAAATACATTTTTTCCTTCTTCCTTTTGTTTATGACTGTATTAAATTGATTTGTCATGCATTTGAAACACCATTTTGTGCTTAATTTAACCAGTAATAATTCAACATAGATTTACAAGAAAACACAAGAGTACTTTTACAGAGAACAGTTGACCTTACAGTTCTTCACCACATTTTCCATAGACTAGTTTCTTTCTCTTGAATCAAGTAATCATGTAAACTGTCACACTTATGATATCAACAGGGGTAAACGCTTGTTATAACAAATAAAGACATCATAGATTATGTCTTTGTTGTACATATCTTTCAGCAAAGTTAGCTTTTGTATATTTCAGCTGTTCTAGTACTTTAGTAGGATATGTGTATTTTATATTTCATTCTGAAGCTTAGCACATGGCTGCATTTTTCTTTAGTATTTAAAAAAAAAGAAAAAAAAAAAAAATATATATATATATATATATATATTTAGTGATTTTTCTACTGAACAAAACACAACTGCTCGACTGATTTTCATTGTTCCTTTAATAGTAACAGAAAACATATATTCTATACTATAATATTATATTCATAGATTTATTTCATTTTCAAATAATTTACTGCTGTAACTATTCAATTTTAATGTGAACACGTGATTGCAGCTTACAATAATCAAGCCGTACAATAACCTTAATACAATAACACTGATTATTTGATGTAACACATTTAGCATCTCTTATGTAAAGCGCTTTGAGCACCATGAAGGTGGAAAAGCGCTATATAAATGCAGTCCATTTACCATTTATCATTTCTGTCTAACCTTTATTTTGTCTGTGTATATTGATGTGAGGCGTTCTTTTCAGAATAGACAATGCATACTTATGATAGTAAAATAATTAAAGAGTATTCAGGAAAATAAATAAATAAATAAAATGAGCAACTGAGATGTTATAGAGCCTTAAAGATCATATATGTGTTTTAACATCATTTTACCTGAAACTGACTGGAAGCCTCCAGTATTCTCTGGACATTTGAATGTGTAAGTTGAGCTCTGCTGGTGTAGGTATAGTCCAAGAGAGAGCGCATTGTCCCGCTGTCCAACCCCTTCATTTCAATATACTCTTCATGACTTTCTTTCAAACCACTGCAGAACATGGCCCTACAATGAAACACATTTGTTTGGTAAAAAAAGAAACAGCAGCCCCATTGTACTGAAGTCAAATAATGTTTGGTTATTTTTACCTGAAATATTGACTGGCTGCAGCGAGAATGGCTCTATGACAAGGGAACTCATGTCCTTGTACACACAGTGTCACATCTGTCAGCTCTTTGTTCACTCGCATGGTCTCCATCCCTTTCTGCAGCTCCACAGGTAGACCTTTATCTTCCCAATACAACTCACTGGCACCAGCGACAGCCTCACTGTCCCCATCTGGGTTCAACTCTTCACTGAGAAGAGGGAGAGGACAGTCTGTAGTCCTCTCCAGTGACTCACTCATCTTCACAATGACAACACTTCAGAGGCTTTCTCAGAAGAACAGCGTGCAGATTCTTTAGGTGCACCTGCACTAGTAAAAAAACAGAAAATAAGCCTGTGTGGTTTGTGCTCGCAACAGTTCTGTTGCTGTGAGATGTGGATTTGTTTTTTCCTGTCCTCTTAATACTTCCTATTCCTGTTCTGTGAGGAACAGACACATGTGGCAATGCTTATCTTGACACTTCCTCTTCTGTGGGTAAATTTCCTCTTACGTACCCAATATCATGTTTTTTTTCCATCACACTTAACAGAATAAGTTAGTGTTAGTAACCTAACACTAGGTTAGACTCTACTTTAACGACTTTCTCTGAAGTGTTCAAACTGCTGTATGTGTAATTATTTCACTTTAACTATTCATTATTTACAATTTACTAATTAATCTTAACATTTTACTGCCTCCTGAGAGTTAACAGGAGTTAGAGTGATTAGTAGGCATGACACTGATAAGTTTAAATCTAATGTGTGATTCAATTGTTTAACTCCTTTAAATCAGCTATTGTTTCTTTTCTGGCCTTGATTCAGAACTATTTCCATCAAATGTTAGCAATCCACAATTAAGGACAAATGTAGAGGAACAATATGTTTTAACCTCGACCACTAAGTGGCACTATTGCCTCATTGTTATATGAAAACAAAGCATACAGTGGATGAGTCAATTTCCTGAACTAGTGCTAAAGTTGCAGCACACACATTTTTTACAAACATGTTTCTAAATCTTAAGAAGGTAAGTTGATTAAGTCAGTCTTTGTGAAATGATTATAATTGTGGCATTAGTGAATGAAAAACTGAATTTTCCTAAAGAGAAAAAAAAGAAAATAACAGACCTTGTGCTTGTGTAAACCATTTTTTTTAGCTAAGATTTCACCAGAATGCATCACCTTCCCTTAGAAAAACAAAACCAGAAAACACAGGTGTTTCAGCAGTGCTCAAATTAGTTTATTTGCAGAAGTGATGCTCAATTTTTACTAATGGTGTTATTTTGATTTGCTTCCAATGAATTGGGTCAAATCATGTAATGTAAGGAGGACATGAGCTTTGGTGAAAACGAATGACGCTTTTTCTGACCACAGACAGAATATGCAGCAATTGTGCAAAGTGCAGGATGTATCTGAGACTTCCTCTTGGTGTACTAAGAGTCTACATATATTATACAGTACACCACCTCTCTCCACACAGTCAGATTTTCATAAAGGAAGCTGAATAAGAACTTGATCTTAACTTTTATGGCGTGAACTCCGTGTTACATCTGAAGCAGCTTCAGAATGGAGTGTTCTCTAAAATCTTCTTGGATGGTCAGTTTGCTGTTCTGTATGATTCTGTTTTTGCACACTGGTAAGTATGAAGTTCACTGAGTCCCTGCAGTTGACTTTAATAGAAATTAGTGTAAATATGAGAAATGTAAGGGCAAAAACACAAAAACTGTAAAAAAATTTTAAAGAGAACATTTTATTACATTGCCTATGTGAGAGTAAATGAGTTTGGTGTAAATGATATATTTCTAAATTAACTTTCATGATAAGGCATTAGGTTATGTAGCTGTTTTAATAATGATAACATCAAGCAATACCTTGCAGTATTTTCCATTATTTACAGGGACTTAACTTAACCCTTTGATGCATGAATTATGAGAACCTGAGTCAAGATTTTTTTCCCCTAAATGTTTTTATTCCTCTTTAGGCCTGAAAAACGCACCGTGATCGGATTTTTAGTTATAGTTCAATTTTAACCACTCAAGTATGTGTTTCTTTCAGGAGAGGCCAGAGTGAATACAGAAGTTCAGCCCGGGCCTCTGTATCGAGTGGTGGGCTCCTTGCTCTCCATCTCCTGCAATGTGACAAACCTTCCCCCAGTTGGACCTAGAAATGAATTTGAATTCCGTATGACAAGGCCTCAAAATCCCAGTTTTGAGCTCAACATCATCAGTACTGCTGATGTAGATTTTGGATTTGCGCGCTATACGAGCCGTGTAGGAAATGGTGAAATTACTCTGACACATGTGGGTGAAAACTCAGTTATCTTTGAGATACAAAGACTACAGAAGGATGATGAAGGAGAATATGACTGTTCTGTCGTTAATCCATACTCTGAGTATAATGGAGCCTACAGTGCCAAGACCATAGTGAAAGGTAATCCATTATGTTTTGAATATATATCTGCATACATTCATTGCAATGGTATTGACGACTGTTATTACCTCTGCCAAGGAAGTGATGTTTTTGCTGGGATTTATCTGTCTGTGTGTCTGTTTGTTTATTTGTCTGTCTGTGTACAACATAACCCAAAAAGTTATTGACAGATTTCCATTAAACTTTCAAAATAGCTTGGGAATGACATGAGGACCAATCGATTCAATTTTGGTGACAATTCAGAAGAGATCCTGGATTCTGGATCACTTTGAAATTTATTCTCCATTTACTGCAATGTAAAATTTCAAAGAGATCCAGAATCCAGGATCTCTTCCAAAATCTAATCAATTGGTCCGTGTGTCATTCCCACCCTATCCTGAAAGTTTCATGGAAATCTGTCAATAACTTTTTGAGTTATGTTTTACATAGACAAACAGATAAATGACGGCAAAAATATAACCTTTCATTCGGGGGGGGGGTTCTGCCTTGGTGGAGGTCTGTTCTCTCAGTGCTTTTCTAGTTATGAAAATGTTACTATTGCTTTTGTTTGTTTCTGTTGTGGTGATACAGTGATTGACAACTCCCTCAGCGTTTCATCGTCGGCCTCAGCATCACTAAGCCATACTGAGGGGGATGCTCTTACTTTAACATGCCATGCCTCCAGCAACACCATCCAGCACACACACTTGTCTTTTGCTTGGTTTCTCCAAACAAATACTGAAGACAGTGGTCGTCCTATCATTTTGATGGACAGGGATTTCACATTGAGGCCTGGGGAGGGGTTCCAAGAGCGATATCAGGCTGGACTCATAAGGTTGGATAAAACTGGTGAGGCTACGTACCAGCTAAAGATGTCCCAGCTGGAGAGATCAGACCAAGGCAAAATCTATTGCAAGGCTCAGGAGTGGATCCAAGACCCTGACCTCTCCTGGTATTCTATTGCACAGAGGGTTGCAGGGGAGACTAACCTTACTGTCATGGCCCAAGGTGAGGAGAATTTCATTGACTGATTTCGCATTGTGAAGAGAATGCAATGATGTGAGCTGACAGACAGTTTTGTTCTCATAGCATTGCTGTTATTGCTAGAACAGGATGTGTGTGTTTGTGGCTAGTTTTCTCTCACTGTAGTTCATGGTTTTTTTTTTTTGGTTTTTTTTTTTTTTGCAGAGGTGGTGCCAGACACATCGTCTCTGGTGGTGAGAATCTTGGTACACCAGACAACTCTGCAGGAGGGGCAACAGCTGTCTGTAACCTGCAGTATAGACACACAGAGCCTGAGGGAAAAGTTCTTCTCTGTGGCCTGGCTCCATGAAGGTGTCGAGCTGGCCCAGATTGGTCCTACAGGGGTTTTGTCAGCGGGGGCAGATTACAGTGGAAGAGAGCAAGAAGGAGAGCTCAGGGCAGCCCGGATTGGGGACAGAGATTATCGTCTCATATTGCAACCTGTCAGAACCAAGGATCAGGGAGAATATATCTGTAGAGCATGGTCTCAGGACAGGGGCCAAAATGGTGCATTTACACAAGGAGCAGCGCAGGATTCAAGCCCCCAACTAGTCAGCATCTCAGCTACAGGTTAGTCAGCCAGTGAGCTTGAAAAACACATATAATGGTGTCTGTTTTCCTCTGGTATGGTCTTAGTTTTTGTTTCCTCTCATGCACTGTTTTCTATAGAATTCTTCTTTTATCCATTTGAAAGTAACACCTACTGTCACAAATATGCAACATACCAAAAGATCTATTTATTGTATTATACTATAATAGTCCAAATAATTATCTCCACTTAATTTAACATTTACTTCTTTAGGGTTGTCAAAGGATTGCAATTTTAATTAGATTACTCACAGGGTTGATTTGGATCAGTTAATCATGGTCAAAACACTTGGTCGGTTGACTGTTTTGTCACAAGTTGTCTTTCTTTGTCCTCTAATTTCCCACAAAATGCACAAAAATACATTTAGAAACACCAAAAATGTGGAGGGAAAAAATATACAAAACATGCTAAAATACATAATTCTCAAAGAAATAAACTAACGCTAAAAAGGAATGAAAAATCCAAAACATACTAAAAAAACTCTTCTAAAATACAAAACACTTTATCAAAAATATCGTAAAACACCCAAAACATATACAAAAATCTGGAAAAACAATTATATATATATATATATATATATATATATATATATATGTATGTTTGTGTGTGTGTTTGTGTGTGTATACAGTATGTATATAATAATATAATATATATAATCATGATGGTGGACTCATCTGTTTTGATGCCTTCATTTTGACATACATACTTTTTTTATCTACTCATATTTAAATTCGGGCATTAAGGGGTTAATTCAAGCATTATATGTATGTGGTGAATGATATTATGCATGTTTTGTGTCATCACAGAAAATGGGCTCTCACTTGACATGCTAAATGCTGCCATGGAATTGAAGGAAGGTGACAGGCTGGAGCTTACCTGTAAAGTGGAAGGAGTCAAAGATCAGCTCTCTGTCATCTGGCAGCATAAATCAACATCCACATCAAAGCCTGTGTTCATCAGTATCATTAGTCTCACTCAGGAGGGTGTTATGGATAAATCAGAGGAATTCATGAATCGGAAAGTAAAGGCAATGCGTCCAGCACATGACACCTTCACCCTTGAGCTTGATGACCTCACACCATCTGATTCAGGGGGCTACCATTGCACTGTGTCAGAATGGAAAACTAATAGCAAGACCAACAGTGCATCCGGAGTTACTACTGTGACAGTAAAACCTGTTGGTATGTCTATCTTTCACTGACTGATTGATTGATCAATTATTTCCAGCATGTGCAGACAGTACATATATGCAACATATATTAACCCAAAAAGGAGTGAGAATAAATGTAACCTACTTATAGCATTGCATAGTTATTCATAGCATGGTATAAATATGTTCAGGTGCTTCCTGTAACATATTAATATTGTTGTAATTAATGTATCAATATTATATTACTTATAAATTTAAATTTTCCAGTTTTAACAATGATCCAACATGCACTCTAATTTCTTATTATAATAATGATGTATAAATATATGTTACTATTACTTTGATAATGTATTGTTTTATGAAAAGATTTATTTATCCATTTACTTTTGCAGTCTGGAAGCAAGATTGTCATGAGATCATCACACCACTTTTCCTTCATATTAATAGTCTACATATTCTACATATTACACTTTGGTGTTGCAACATTTTTCTTGTAATTTAGTAAAAAAAATTGGGGATTAAAATAAGACATTATTTGTTCTGTTGTTCATCAATGGTGTAATAACTTCTCAACATATACTGCATATTGGTTGAGAGGAAACTTGATCAGTGCACAGGTATGGTGACAAAATTGTACACTATATAGGATTATCACCAAACCAATATGGCAGCTCACTTTTCCTATAGTTGCACTTAACAATGTAAAATTTCTCATCTGCCTATATTTTATGCTTAGGTCAGTGAAGATATAGCTAAAAGATGACTAGCTAGCATTTTTCACATTTTTGCCTATGGTAGCCTTGATTCATGATCTGAAATTAACTAAAATACTAAATGTAATTTAGGAACCTGATTGTAAACAGACAAATAGCACTGCAAAATATATTTTAATCAGACATTTTTTTCACATTAACTATTCATAACTATATGATGTTTGAATTGTATGATAAAACTTCTCCTTTCTCACAATCCATTATTGATGATTTTTCCACAGATATGTTTGCAAAACTGAGCCTGAAAAGTCGCACCACTGTTGTGACAGTAGGAGAAACTGTAGAGATGTTTTGCCGGATCAGAGAGTTAAGCCTGCCAATAACAGTGACATGGAGTTTGAGACGTGAGGGCTCAACAGTAAATAATATTGTCACAGTGTATTCTAATGGTACCATCAGCTGGTCTGGAGAACAACACCGCTACCAGCTAAAAATACAGAAAAAGACAAATGATGATTATTATTATTTGATTATAAATCGTGTAAGCCTCAAGGAAGCAGGACGTTACCAGTGTGAAGCCTCTGTCTTCCTGGAAAATATATACAAAAAGCTGAACCCATCCAACCAGCTGGCTGTGAGGGTGGACAAGCCAGGTATTATTGGTATTTTTAGGACTTTGTATCATTTAGCTCAAGCTGTTATGAATGAAATCTGAACTGTTTTCTCTTTTTCTTTGTTTCTCACAACATATGACTCAACTGCCTCTCTCAGTGAGTAAGCTCAGTGTGACCCCCACCCCTGCCTTGACCAGCAATATCAACACTGATGTAAAAATGAAATACTCAGTTAGTTCTCCTACCTCTACATCCTCTCGCTATGCTGTCACCTGGTTGCTACAGCAACATGGAGAAAATAAGACCATTGTAAGTGCTGACAGAGACACCTTAGTAAAATATGGGCAACAGGTAGAGCCGAACCAGATGCAGCGTATCAGCATGAGCCGTACTAAAGGTCTCAGTTTTGAGCTGACTATTCGGCAAGCACGGTCATCAGACAAAGGCTTGTACATATGTGAAGTGGTGGAGTGGTTACAAGATCCTCGTGGGGAATGGTTTCACCTCCCACCAGTTTCCAAAAGCACTCAGTTAACAATTACTGAGCCTGGTGAGTCAGAGTTGCTTAAATGAGTTTACTGAGAATGTCTACAGTTCCATTTAAAACAAATATAGTCAAATTAAAGTGTTACTCATCTCAGCCTTTTTGCTTTTTGCAGCCAATGACCTACATCTGAATAAAACTACACAGCATTTGAATGTCATGGAAGGCACTGATGTGGAGCTTCAATGTAGCCTTGTATCAGCTGCACCCAGCGCCTCTTTTTTTTATAGAGTCATGTGGCGCTACACTGGGCTGAACTCATCCATTATAAGTGCTCCCCTGGTGGAGCTCGACCACACGGGCCTACTGAGATACCCGACAAATCCTAAAGTACATCACCTGCAGGGGAGGCTTCGGCTCTCCAGACCCTCTCAGAGCAGCTTCCACCTAGGACTTCAGTGGGCCCGTCAGGAGGATAGTGGGACTTATGAATGTCAGGTGGAACAGTACCAGCTGGATCAGGAAGGCCAGTGGCAACAAAAGGCCTCAGACAGTAGCCCCGCCACGCTGACTGTGAATGTGAGAGGTATGATCATATCATTAATTGTATTTTCTTGGCAGGTTTATAGATAGTTTTATTTATATATATATATATATATATATATATATATATATATATATATATATATATATATATATATATATATATATATATATAAAATATATATATATATATATATATATAAAATATATATATATATATATATATATATATATATATATATATATATATATATATATATATATATATATCACCCTGAGACCTTGGAAAGTAAAAGATTTAGGTTTGTTATATTAAATAATTGCTATGATTGGAAACTGCACAAAGAAACAATTTATTTAGATACATTCTCTTTTTCTGGAATGTTCTTTGTATTATTTTAAGCAAAGCTGAGAAATTCCTGTCCCCTACAGAGTGCAACAATGCATTGCTGAGTTTCACAGCCCAATAACCACTTCTCTAAAATGTTTCTCTTGTGGAGTTGTAGTCTAGCCACTCACATACATTATATCAATGTTAGCTTTATAGATTCTGTTTATGTATATTTCTCCATTTTGTCCCCATCTATTTGTCTTTTTCTTTAAAGCTGCTGAGTCGATTAAACTGTAGATCTGAGAAACTTTTTTTTTTCATCTGTCTGGTTATAACAGGAAATCACCTTTCTGTTATAAATCAAGAAGTGGCAATCAATGTGAGCACTTGGCAGAACTTCACTGTACCCTGTAACATCGCAGCACAGTCCAGTAATGAGTCCAAGTTCAAGGTTACATGGTTTTGGCAGAGGGAAATGGACAATGAAGTACACCCCATTTTTACAGTGTACCGAAACTCCACCCTACAGTACTTTTTTGGAGACAGTGATCAGCTGAAGTTTGGCCATCCATTACCTAATGAATACAGTCTTTCTGTCTCAAAGCCACTTCCTGAAAACAGTGGGCGATATTTCTGTGAAGTAGAAGAATGGGTCCCATCTCTGTCATATGGCTGGAGGAGAGTTGCAGTGGAAAGGTCAGGAAACTTGACTACCAATGTCTACAAAGAAGGTGAGTATATCTGCCTCATGCCTACATAGTTTGTCATCGATTGAATATTGTGAAATGTGTGTGAAATGTCATTACCTTCCCTGTAGCGGTTGTTGAAGCAATTTCTGGGACCGGATGCGAGTCAACTTGCTGGGTTGGAATCCTCACTGGTGTAATAATCATCTCACTGGTGATCCTGCTCCTACTGGTTGTGAAGATGTGTTGGAAAAAGGGCACAGGAGGGAAGAAGGCAGGAGATTCTTTATGGACAGAGCAGCATGCACTGAATACCAAACCCATTGTGGAGGACTGAAATTAGGAGACCAAGACCAACAAATAAAATATAGAAGAAATGTGCCCACTATGTACGCTCTGAGCTTCAGACGTGTTTTCTGAACTACACGACTACATTGTAAATATATCTAAAGCCATTTATCACTTTCTCAATACCACTTCTTGTTAATTACATTTTCTAAAAAAGCTTAAATGTTGTACTCTCCATGCAGCACTGAACATGTTTGCCTCAGTTAAATAATGAAAAGTATTAAACTCTTAAAATTAAACAGGCACATTTCATTTTACAGCTAAAACTTATTTGCATAATCACCAGCTTCTCACTGCTTGCAATGGACAGTTGAGTTAGGAAGCAGATCAACTGTGTCGCTTTACTATTTCAAAGCAGCATACTGTGACTGACACATTCCTTTTCATGCAGCCACATATCCGGCATGATAGTAGAGCTTTGATGGCAAAAGTCAAAGCATAGTATGACTGTGGAAGAAGCCAAGCACAAAACATGGTGAGATTTGAAACTTGTTTTTTGGTTAAGTAACCAGGAAGTGTTGGTTCTGCTGTTAGCACAGAATGACAGTGTGGTCTCAAAATCTGCTGAGATGTCTGTGAATAAGATTTGTGCAGACAGGTTGCAGGGTGCCATTTGAAACACAAATCTGCTTATGCAAACATTATCTTGCTGTCATCACTTAGTGATCTTGTGAAAGCCTGCCCATTGCATCTCTGTGATGACTACATTTTTCATTTCCTCATGACTAAAAAGACTAGTTTGTTCCTACTTTCTGTCATAAAGACCCAGTGCTTTTTCTGCTCCAAAATAAATAATGTTTTAATAGTTTTTTTTCCCACCATTTATTATATTATTATTATCCTGGGGGATAATAATAATATAATCTCAGATTAAAGTTGTGTTTTATTACATCAGAATCAGAGAAAACGGAAGAAAGACTGTAGACAGACAGACAGATATTTTATTGTCATTCAAGTATACACATGAATGACATTCTTCTTTTGATGCAAAGCATCAAGCAACAGTGACTGGACTCATTCTACAGCTCTTACAGTCAGCAGTTACTCAGTACAGAATGCAAGGACATGCATAACACATACTCAGACAGCATACATTTCTAAATTCGCTACAGAGCCTCTGAATGTCCAAATTTGTCATATCTAATGACCATGAAAAGATGAAAAACTACATTTTACACACATTATTTATATATATTAATAGAATTAGTGGATCAAACAGTTTAAATGGTTTTGGTTCCCAGTGGCTTTTTCTATCTTTATGCATTAAAGGTGAACTGAAGACACATTTTTGTGCGAAAGTGGAAGAGCAGATTAATTCCTTATTACCTATAGTATTTTTAACACAAAAAAGAAATGCTTAGGCCATGTGATGGCCAAGCTCTACGCCGATAAACTTTCACCTCTGGCTGGCAGTGCCAAACAAACAAGTAGTAGTGCAGGTGATGCTGTGTGACATCACAAGAGAAATGCTTCACACCAAACAACAATGGCAGACTATAGCAATCGCAGTTCCAGCGATCAAGAAAGCCAGAGTGAAGTGAGTGAAGAGACGTTCAAGATCTGTGATGAGACAGATAAAGATGCAGGAGACTCAGGTGAAAATGAAGAGAGGGAGGGAGGCATCGAAGTATACAGATTCGATCCAGAATTGTGGAGGATTCCGACACAGAGACTTGCAGTGATGGGGAGAGCTGCTTATTGAATACAGAAAGGTGAGTCTTTAGGCTGATAATCGTCATCTTCCACCATATCAGTCCTTTTTCCATGTTTTTCAGTTCATCACATTTACTGGGCTTTTGAAATACATAAATAAATAAATAAGTAATGAGACGTTTAGCGCTAGCAAAGTAGCTTCTATTTTCAACTAACAAATAACAATGAAACTGAACTTAACAATTAATATTGACTCACCAGTCCAGTTTGGTCCACTTTACCAACCCGTACCGTACACTAAACCCGTAAACATGGGTCGGGGTACTACAAGCAAAACCCCAGGGACTTTTAGGGGCTTTATTTTCGGCTAAAATGTATCGTCACTACTGGTCAGTGACATCTTTGGCCGGATAGAGCGCCTTCAAAATAAAACCAACTGGCTGTTGATCCACCATGAATGTGCTTTTATTTTGTCACCTCTGTGTCCGCTACCTGCCTACATTTCCTTTAACTTTACCTGTGCTCAAACCCTCGAAAAATCAGCAGACAGACAGAGGGTGGAAGCTATTCACCTTATTATCCACGGTTACTAGGGCGGCGCCATATTGCTTACTTTGTGTTAGAACTTCCGGTGGAGTAGCGGAAGTAAATGGGGAGCGTACAGATCTCAGGCGAAAAGCAGCGAGGCTGAAATCAGAGACGGTTAAAAAAAAACTATCCAATATCCTTGGAAAAATGACCAGCATCATTTGTGCAGTCCGCGGTTGCTACAATAATTAAAAAAAAACATTGTCGCTTCAACAAGAGTATTTTACTCACGGGAGAAGAAGGGGTGAATGTTGTGGGCCCGCCTTTAACCTGCATCCGCCTCTTCCCGGTGAATAGGACCGCCGTCTTAGGGCGCTCAACTTTAAAAACCCACCGGAAAGCCCTACGTCTGCTTCTTTCATTTCGTGGATAGGAAACCGACAATCCAGCACCCATATCCCGAGAAATTGCTTGGCTATGAGGCTCCGGAGCGACGTCTGCGACGACAGCTTGTGAGGCGAACAGGTAAAAAAGTTTAGCTGCTACTCTGCCCTATGCTAGCTACATTTGCTGCGTTACTGATTGCTTAACACACGGTTTAAAAGATTTTACAATGATGAAGTTTAAGATTAAATACGTATAAATACTAATAACCAGTGTTGGACAGTAGCTCACAGCAGCATATCTTCCATCTAAGAACCATGAAACATGCCACGTTTAAACTCAGAACGTATTGATATGCTTTGGTGGTCATTGGACGACTCGCTCTACCAACCACAGCTGCCCCTGAATAAAAGTTCAATAAAAGTTTTGTGATTGCAACTTTTTTTGGTGTAATAGATATTGATGGTGATTTGGAGGGCTCTGAAATTGTATTTCAGCATCTACTACTACATCAGTCATGCTAAGTTTTTTTTTTTTTCAATCATCCTTATTTAAAACAATAGAAATAACAGTACAATATGATTTTCAGCATTTAATTATTTACCTCATCTATGTTTTTAAGTTCTGTTCACTTATGTCCACAATAGTTCCCCTTAATAATAATAATAATTATATATATATATATATATGTATATATTAGGTGGAAGTACTTAAAAAGAAAAACATGTTACAGCAACTTAATACATTTGAGTTAGTAGTGCTATTTCTGAAACTTTGAGTATTCAAAACTTAATATATTTAATTATTCTGAACATTCGGTTTACAGTGTATTACCCAGTATCGTTCAGTGTCGTTCACTTCAGTTCACCTTTAAGTAGCTGCTATTGTATAGTCCAGGTTTTCTTGATTTTCATTTTGAGACTATAACACACCAAAATAGTAAGTTAAAGTTCAGAATAATACTACATGGCATCACACATGCTTGATGATGCTTGTGAGTTATGCTCTCTAAACAACTGCAAATAATAATAAAAAAACAATGGATATGATAACTTGAAGTGCTAATAAACTGTGAAGAGCCAAATCAATAAACATGTCCCTGTCCCAATTATTTATAACCACGCTCCCTGTTTGTATGTACTTTATATCTCCTGAATCTCTGCCATGAAGCCACTGCTGTGTTTTAACAGATGCTCCCACTCAGCTAAAGTAGATAACTGAAATTAATTAAATCAAATGTAAAGAGGAGAAGCAAAGTCTGTTCTCCTCAGCTCTCTCCCTGCATCAGCTCTATCAATGTTTAACACCCCATCTGTGTAAGAGACTAGAATAGAATCCATTTTCTCCTCTCACGTTTGAGGAACCAGGCCTAGACATCAGATTACATCTACACAGAGAAAGCCTCTTGCCCAATGTGTGTATGACGATTATGTACAACAGGAGGTAAAACCAAGGTTTTCTAACAGATGTTTAAAAAAAAAAAAAGAGTATATAGCGGAACTTTAAGACATAGTGTAGCCTTTTTAGCCCTGGAGAGATGATGTAGCACTGTCTTTAGTCTTGAATTATGCCAGCCCTTCACAGTCTGGTAGGCTGGCTCCTTCTTACAGCTTCTCTTAACTTTGCTGTAATTCCACTCCCTTGTGTTTCCATGGCAATGCCTGTCAGAGCAAACAAAGAAACATTGAAAATGGGAGGCAAATCGATGCTTGTGTCTATGCAGCAAAGACTAAATGAACGAACATGTCTACTCACAATCACACTAGAACTCCTCTGTCCTTCTATCTGACCTTAGAGAAAGACAGAAAAAGTTATATCCTCAGAGCTTTTTTTTTTTTTTACACTGGCACTGAATCATATCACGGATGAAGTGCAAAGAGGGACTTATAAGTCTAAAGTAAAAATCCATCCAAATATCCAAAACTTTTAGATACTGAACCACATTTTGGCTCCCAATATCACAGCATGAAGAGGGGATTATTGTTATCTACATTGGTGTGATCCCATTCCAGATCTGATCTGACATCAGTTTGGTGTTCTGCCTTTTGTTTATAACAGACCGCACCACAGCCACTATATGTGCATGTACGCAGTGGTAAGGGAACACATAAAAGCTGCCATTGAAGGCACAGAAAATAAAATGTCATATGGATAATCAATCACACCCAATTAAAACAGAGGAGATGTTACTCAGAAGACCCTTTTGCGGGTATTTTAAATTTCTGCAAACTATCTGGCACTAGTAGGAGCTGTCAAGTACCAAAAATAAGTACTGTGTTTCAACAAAAAAAGGTGTTCTTCTCACTGCATAACACCAGGGTGTAACAAAGCATAAAACTGCTTCAGCGCTGTAACAGGCAATGCAAAAACAAATTTATAAGCAAGGCAATACAGCACTTGATTTGTTCAACATCTTTGTACTCCATACTGTAACTGGAACTTGTGCAATACTCCAAATTGAAAATATTTTCTTCCTTGGTAAGTACCCACTAGAAGTTCTAAAACACTAATAATAGTAAGGAAGGTCATGAGCCAAAGCACACTCTTCTTATTGTTTGTTTTGTGGTCGAGGTATGTTTCTGTGTTTTTGGATAATGAAACCCTGTGTGTTGGCTCACAGACACCTGAAGTTGTTCCATGTTTTGAAGTTGCTACTGTCCGCATACTTCTTGCAGTGCTATTATTAGTTGGAGGTATGTACTCAATGCCCAAAGGTCCACACAAAGAGGTGTCCCAAATACTGCAAATATATAGGCAGAGGGCAGTGCTTTTGGAAACTACTGTTACTATTATTATATGTCTTTGATTAGATGTGTCTTTGCAATTCTGTCAGGTTTGTCCCTCAGTCCATTGATTTCTTCATCATTATTACAGTTTTAAAACACAATACCTCAGAAACAGCTTGATAGAATGTCTTAAAATTCAGTTTAAATGTTTCAGTGGACTCAACAGTGAACAGAGAAGGTTTTGATGTGTGTCCTTTCTGATTAATGTGATATCTCAGGAAAGCCTTGAAGGAATTAGTTTGAGTTTTGCATTAACCTTCACTTTACCTCAAGGATGAAATGAGTAAAGCTTGTTGGCTTAAGGTAAAAGGTCAGGGTTGTAAAACTAAGGTGTCACAAAGTGTGAGTTCCTGGCAATGTACAAAACTTTACGCATATATTATAAAGCAAAGATAACAGAAGCATCCTATGGAACCTATACATTTGTCAGATGTATTTTTTTCTTACCCAGGTATTTCATAAAAATTGTAAAGATCAATTGTTACCTTCTCTACAATGCACTGAGTTCATTCTACCTTTCATCAATGTCCCCAATGGCTCTGTACAATACAATGTAATATTTATTTTGCCTTGATAGAGCCATGTCAAAGCACACACACACATACACACACACACACACACACAAACATCAATGCACAACTGGAGCAGTCAAAGTTAGACCTCCTGAACTAGAGAATAACACATCCTGGCAGACGTAGGGACAGAAAGCAAGAAGTAAGACACTTTGCCATCTGCAAGGATTATGTAATACCTCTTCTGAAATCTAAAACTCTTCTCTGAAGCCCTTTTTGCCTTCTTTCACCTCAGCTCTCTGAAACTCTGCTTATATTCTCAACTTCTCTGAGCTCCCTTATGGCCTGTCTTGTCTTTGATATTCCCTCTTCTCACAAGGAGGGGACGCAGGCTTGCCAGAAATGCCTTCTGTTTCTGACTGAACCAAACCTCTGGTATCTCTCTTTTCCTCACTTGCTGTTTTCTGTGGAGTATTCATATCAACTGTCAGCACTAGAGGGAGCTATTGTTACTGGCATTCTTCATGGACAAACCACTGTATAGTCAACAGGTTAGCACATGCAAGGATGAGTCAGTCCATGAGCTTAATTGAATTTCCAAAAAGGGCAGATTTCTAAGATGCAAATAGTGAAAATATAGTGTTTTTTTAGTGCACACGGAGAGCAGAGAGGCTTGTGTGATATTGCAGATGATGCCGGAGTGTCATGATGACGCACCAACATCACCCTGTCAACCCCAGTGATGTTATTTCAGAAATATAAAAATAAGTGACCAATAACTAGCTGTGGCACTCACATGCAAATATATGAAGAGAGCTTAATTTATGTAACCCACATGGTGCCCCTGCACACAAAACTCTCTAAACTGATAAAGAGCTGTCTGCCTTTTTATTTTATTTATATATTTATTTATTTATTTTGAAGCCGATTGTTATCCCTAGAGACAGCGCTGGCTGATAGAAGGAGCCAGAGAGTCCAAAATAAAAACAGCTTAAATGGTGCAATATGAAGTAATAGCCTGTTCTGTTTGCTGTCAAGGGAGCTCTCAACAAACTAAGAGCTGCCATTTTTTCAGTCGTATTCACACACTCGAGATGCACAGATGAGCACTGCTGTTTGTATGCACTACCTTCTATAACAATGGAGCACATGCATGTCATCATGTTAGTGCACCTCATTACATGTGTATATATTCCTTGCTGGCTGCCTTTAATCATGTTTGCAGTGGGATTTCTGTCTCAACTGACAGATGAGACACAATACTATGATAATAAGCTGAAGTGTGTTGAGCTTCATATTGTGAAGTATGTATTGATTCATATGTCACAATAAAATCCACCTCACATTTTCATTTGTTGATATTTTATCTGGGAAGAGGACACATCCAGCAGTGATTTTACCTTTCCTTTACTCCCATTTACCACAGTTGCAATTTAACAAGACAGCGAAGACATTTCTATTGCAGCATCAAGCAAATAGATTTTTCATTTCAAGAATAAATACAATGTCCATTCTAGGAATACTGAAATAATATAAAACTTCTAAACTAACATGTGCAACTCGCAATGAGGGTATTGTACATATTTGGTGTAGAGACAAGAAGTTGGCATGGACAAATTGAATCTAGTATCACCAAGGAGACAGAAATAGCATGAACTCCATGATGTCAGCTGGAGTTTGCCTTTTTAATTTAGCACAACTGTGATTTCTGCTTGAAGTTGATGGTGTGAACTTTTCCATGTGAGAATGGGGAAACAACTGTTAAGCTGGTCCGAGACTGGCTGTGTTTGGTCTTATCAGATTTAGATACTGACAGGGTTGTGGCAAAGAAGAGGCCTCTTAGCTGAGGGATGACATCAGAAAATGTCAACTGCTTCCAAACATTCATTTATTGGTATCTCAGAGCCAGGGAGCAAATATAGATCTGCTGCTATCAAGAAACTCTATCAACAGAGGTCACGCAAGCTGCTGATCAGTCACTCCATCAGCCTGTAGCACTTAAAGGCTTTTCTCACACCAAAAGTCCATTTGGATCTAACAGCCACAATCTTTTTTCTAAAAAATACAAACAAAAAAAAAAAAATAGAGGGGTTACATGCTATGGTCAGATAGCTATTACCTACACTGCATTTTGATATTGCAAACTGAGTGAGGGAAGAATAGTCCTAAAAAATAAATGCTGTCACATATTGCTGTTGTTTAAAGGTAGAAAATTCCAGCATCACCAAGTAAAACAGTGTGAAGCACATTTAAGAGATGTATGGTCTTTTTTTTCCCCAATACTGTAGCCTTCAAATTGTCATGGTAACACATTAGTACAACAACAGCAGCCTGAAGTGAAAATGAATAAAATCTTTCATTTGACTTTGCGGCTCAGCTTCTCGATTCCAGCCTTTATGGATCACTATATCAGTCTGCATACGCAAATTATGCAGGCAAACACATAGACCAAGATAGAAAACAACTCGCATCACATAGATCCATCAAACAAACAGAACCCGTCTGATATTATTTGCTGTTTTCTTGAGCGTACTTTTGCACATTTGACTAGCTGTGTAGTACTGACAGGGCACCACCATCCCAACTGGAATGAGATGATTGTGTGTTTACAGGCACAAATGTTTTTGTTCTTTTTGCAGGCATGTGCGCGTCTGAGGTGTTTTGTTTTTTTTGCACTGTGTGAGCATTTTTTTCATGCCACTTTTGACAGCTGCCTGTGATTTAGATAGCTATGCTAGTGAGCCGATGTCTTCATTAGCAGTGGTTTAGATGCTATCACCCCCCTCTTCTCCTGATCCTCCTCCTCTTCCTCAGTCACCAAGAACAGCACTCTGCTGCGCCCATCAGCTTCCATCAGCCTTTCTCTGCATGTGTGGTGCTCCCTCAACTGCTGTCTCACTAACTCATGTTGCTAATTAGCTGACAAACACTGTACAGTTCAACCGAGAGTGTGGTGCTTTTAAAACGTCATTTTTATATACATCTGAAACTGCACATATGGGCGCATATGGATTTCCTAGGAACACACATGTGCATATTACCATTCATATGGCCTTAAATAGAATATAGTTGCACAGAATTTTGTCACTCATTCGGTGCCTCTTTTTAATATGGAGTTCTGCAATTTTCAAATTTGAGGTTTCAGCATAACCGTATTAGTCACCAATGTTAGCTTGGTATGTGATTATCATTGAAATGCACTGTAGTATAAGTTCTGCAGACTATCATTTAGATAGTTACTCTGTGTAATTTACATCAATTCTCCTTAGTCTGTGTACTAGCTGTTATTTCCATCATTAGGACTGTCAATTGTTGTTACTTTATCATTAAGGAAGTAAAAGTAATATATTGTGTTGTATAGTGTGAGAATGGGGTGGGATTTAATAATTTTTCTTCTTTCTACTCCTTTTTGAGCAGTACATATTGAACTTATTTTGTTATTACATGTGTACATGATAATTTCTATAACCTCTTGATTATCTTTATTTATTATTATTAATGCAGTTGTTCTGCCATTAGTTCCTTGTATCCAAAAAGTGTTTATTTCTTCTGCTCAAAACAAACAAAATAAATAAATGCAAATCTGAGCATAAATGATGCAGCATGTCACTTAAAGATGGGAGGAAAAAAAAGACTATGCTAAGGCAGAAATAAATATCACATGTCATCATTATATAAAGAAACAACACAACTCATCAGTTCATTCAGTGATTGTTGCAGAGATGTTTTTAATAGGTCATAAGGTGGTGAAGAAAAATATATAATATTAATATGATTATTTACAGATTTAAATTTCAGAATTTCTGATTTTATGAAATCCAGAGGCCTCGATTGTAAGAGATACAATAAAGGCAAGGAAACGTCATAACATCACAGAATTGGTGGAATGAGATAAAAAATTACTTTAAAGAAAGAAGTAATTACATTAAAGATGGGGGGAAAAAACAGCAAAATCAAAGCAACAGACAGTTACAAAAAGGCAAAAAAACCTTCCATAAAAAGACTCATCAGAGACTTTGACAGTGGTGAACTCAGTAAAAATGTAGTTTTATGGAAATTCATGATGTATTTCATTTTATGTTTGGGTCCTGAAGAGACTTTAAATTTTTATCTTAGGACTCTAGCTAAGAAACTTTTAATCCATTCATTTTTTATCTACATTCCTGAGTTGAAACTTATACTGATCTCATATAACAGTTTTCAAATAAATATACACTGAAGCACATATCCAGATACGGTAGAATGATTTCAGCAAAAAAAAAAAAAAAAGAAGTTATTATTAAAATTCCAATAATGGATAAGGATCACTACAATGTCTCACATATAATCCATGCCAGTCCATTTTATGTGATACTATTCTATCACAGCTCTCTGGTCAAATCAGGTAAGTTTGTGGAGAGATATAAAGGATTTAAAGACTTTATTTCACAGTGCCTTTTACCATCTCTTTCTCACTTTAGCAGATTTTTTCTTCCTAAACAGCTGGTTGATGTGACACTCAGGAAGGCAGTGCTGTCAGACATCATCACGGTCTTCCAGTGTGACACAGTACGCCTCGAGGGCAGAGAGATGGGCTGGTCTATGTCTATGAGTAGGTATAGTTTTTTTTTTTTTTTCCGAGTCCATAGAGAACATAGCCAATCTCAAGTTCGAAATGGAGGTAATGAGAGGTCCCATGATACTTTCATGCGACGACTTCTTTTATTCATCATCTGCCAGTCTCTGACTAATTACATACTGAACTGACACAGCCATCACAGAGGCTGCTCTTTTTCTTTCTTTTTTTGGCTTTTCTATCCATGAATTAGGAAATGACCCAGCAGTCACTGGGACAATTTTACTATTTGGAATTGTTTTCAAGCGTTTTAATTGCATGTCACGGAAGTGTGCAGGCTGACTTTGTAATACTCAGTTGCAGATTCCGTTATGAATTAGGCTTTTCTCTCTGCCTTTTGTTGTTTTCTTAAAGAGCAAATTCTAGATGGAAATTTCCTGATGCAAGGCCAATTTGAATCTCTGGCAATGTTGCAATCAGAGATGCCAAGGCAGGTAATTTTCCTTTAGAAAACATTACTGATTAGAAGTGTGACCAAAAATGCTGCATACTGACAATTTTAACCCAAACTATTACTGTTGTGTGTAATTTAGCACCAGTGGGCCTTCACCCCCCCCCTTTTTTTTTGGTTACTTCTTTGCATGCTAATAATTATTGACTAAAAATATCCACCAGGCGTTTATGCTTTCAGAGGTTAAAACGCCTTAGCGATTATCAATTTCTTTTTGCTTTTCTAACACAAACATTTTCTTGCTTTTAAAAATCTGCATAGAGTGGAGATAGCAAATTCAGCTATGGACACAGCTAACATGAAAGTCTTACCCCTGGCAAACCTCAACCAGGAGTCAAGCGTGTTCCCTGTAGGATATTTGCCATGCTTTTCTGCGTGAAAGTGTGCAAGGAATGAAGCTTTAGTGAGTTCAGGTTCTGTTAAATGGTCATCTAAAAGTACAGACTGTATTTTAATGATCCACATGCAACATTTTACCTATAAATAAGCTGAACAAGTCAAGGTATACAATCCTAAGGCTTTATCATAACTTAGTGTCAGTATCAAGTCCTTCAAAACTGTACTCACACAAGTGGTTTAATAGTTAAAGAAAAAAAAGCTGAGAGAGGGCTGAGATTCAGGTTTTACATTGAGAAAACTTACGAGTCTTTCATCCCGAGTGCCTCTTTGCCACAGCAGGCCCATTAGGCTCCAGGATGCAGTGTGCAGTAATTGGTATTTCTGTTGGTAAGCAGCTTCTTTATCGAGAGCTGAGCCTCATGCTGTGCAGGAAACCGTCTGATATCAGAGCAGTAGAGAACCTGTTCAGTGAGCGACATATCACTCTGATCAACACCTCAGAAGATCCAATATTATACCATCCAAATTCAATGGCACATTTTTCGGAGTAGATTCAGGTTGGTTTCTACTCAACTTTTTTTTTTTCTTTCTTTTTTTTTTAAAAATACATTTCTGTGTGTTTGATTACAATGAAGCAATAATAGCCCCTACCACACACACTCACTCACTCCACACCACCAACAACACATAATGGCTGTTGCTTCTACTGAGCATCCTCAATAGGATGACCCTAACAGCGCTAAAGGGAAGTTCATAAATTAACGTATTTCAGAATGTTTTTAAATGCTGGGTGTCATCAAAATTGCCAATTCAGTCTACACAAATAGCAAGAGGGTGGTTGTCCCTTTGATGTGGTAATAAGCTGGTTTGATTTCTGTGTGTCAAGCATGTTTTAATGTTGAGAGGCAATCCCAACAGCTCCTACTTCAAAATCAATTAAAACCCCATTGCTAACAGCCGTGCCTAGTTCAGAATGAGGAAAAAGCTCATTCTCTTAGCATCTTTTCTCAAATTTATACCAACATTCATTTGAGGAATATGGGCTAAAGAGAGCAGTGATAGTGAGTCTTAAGGGACTGAGAGTGTAAGTCCTGGATCCAGATTGCTTGGCTGCAAAATTATCTTTGCTTCATGTCAGTTGTTCACTGTAAATTAAAGCATATAGGGCAAAAAATATACATAAAAAAACTGGGCCATTATGTTGTCTTTGCAGTC